>LPNX011134214.1:0-160980 GCA_001517045.1 Pseudotsuga menziesii
CCAAAGCACCTAGCAATCTTGATCTTCAAAAGGCATAACCATGCACAAAACAACACTAAATAAAGCTGACTATTACTTGATCTCATGAGACTTGAAACTAGAAAATATGATGCTGAATAGTCAAAATAGGAGGCCAACATCTCCCCCAGACTGAAGATCTTGCATGACCCTATGCAAGAAAGTTTCAGACAACAAAATTTGAAACTCATAATAGATGATCAAGCCTTGGATCAAACTCCAGAAACTGAGGCCGAAGTATTAAACAGGACTTGAACTTGAGGAGGAGAGGGAGCAGTTTGTTGTTGTACACTAATCAACTTCTCAAACTGTTTATCCTTTTTCTTCAACTGTTTTCTGAGATTGCGATTAGACCCTGTGATATCATCAACTAAAGTCTATAAAGAGGCTACCTTAGCCTTCAAAATGGCATTTTCCTGCTCTCACATACTCCTGCAATTTCTTTGTCAACTTAAAATTCCTCTGCCGGAAGTAATCAATTCCCTAAGCAGAAGCATCTGACCTATGAGATTTAGCAGACTTTGAACCTGATTTGGAAGGTGATGCTTTAGCAGATTTTAAACTAGATTTTGAAGGTGATGCTGGCAACAAAGGCTCATTGACAGGACTTGGTATTGAAGAATGATGATGAGAGCCATGGGAATCAGAGCTATCATGGGCAGAAGAAGCAGTGGATGAGGACAATTTAACATGTACAGGATCCTTACCTTTGGATTCCCTTTTTCCCTCTTTAATAGCCATGCTGCAGGTAAATCTTCGATTGGGTGAAGTAAACAAGTTTTCATGATCCTTTTCTCCCCCATACTGAGAGCTTACACGCTGTCCCTTAGACACTGGAGACTTCTTAGTATGGGATGGGGAAACTTTCTTACAACTCTTAACAATTGGTTCCTGAGGATGACTGTTTTGATGTACAGAAATATTTGCAGAGGATGCTTTATCCACTAAATCAGGGATACAAGGCTCACATGGTTCATTCCCCAGGGATGATTTAAGATGAGAATTGGACAGCTAGTATACAAATTTCTCCCATCCCCAATCCTTCTTCTTTAACTCAGCTAGAATAAGCATCTTAATAAGTCCATGATGGTAGAGACTATGAGTCGGATGCTCTATATTTTTTCTAACTTGTGAAGCCATCTTACTCAAGCTCTTCCAAAAATAAAAGGGAAAATTGAGAAGCTTACCGAACTCAAAGTGAGCTAACAGGCGAAAATGACAGGCTTTGTAAGTGGAGAATCGGCCTTTACAGGTAATTAACTTGGTGATGATCATCAAGGAATTGTGAAATTCATCTCTAACCCAGAGCTTGGAGAAGCCCTTTTCACCCTTCATGACCAAAAATTCAGGTTTGAAAACACAGTCATAGTCTTTTCGTGGCAGCCAAAAATTATTAAACCATCGATCCCCTGTGCGTGGGAGCCCCATAGCCAATGCAATTGACTCCTCTGTAACTGGAAACTCCAAGGACCCGACCTTGGCTGTGTGCCCGTCAAAACCCAATGCAAACTACAAGGAAACATCATCATCGTGGCCTTGTAAATTAGTTAAGAAAGAATGCCACCCAGCCCGAATAAACATCTCTTTGCATGCTACAAAATCGGGCGTGGCTAACAACTGCTCATAATCTGAGGGTTCATGCCGGTTAAGCATTGTGGAGGACAGGAAAAGGAAAGACAGCGAAACAGCAGAGAGTAAGCCATTAATTCGAAAACAATGAAGAACTTCATCAACGTTCTCCCGTGGTAAAGATAAAGACTGGAAATAGCCTGAAAAATAATGGCAAGGAATGGTGGTGATAATCAGCAGATGTGGTGAGAAAATCATTGTGAGCCGAGGCATGTACTGCCCACGTCGTAGGGAATGGTGACCATATTATAACACGTTTTGATTAACCATAACCTCATGACACGTAAAAATCCCAATTGTAATATATCAATGTTATGATTTTTATTTCAAAATGACACATTGATAACATAAAATAAAGGATTACCGAAGGTTAATGTCATAAAATGATTTTCAAAGAAACGGTGGGGTATCAACTATATAAATGATAAGGTTATCACGTGATGCAACCATTTATCAAACTTTATATTAAAGGCAAAAGCACTTGGTTATAATAATAATCCTTAATATATAACAATTAAGACTTATCCCAACCTTTACCACGTAACATGCCAATTTTTAAATTTTTATTCCGGTACCTCATCCGGAACTCAATCCGGCACCTCAGCCAGTTTAAGATACAAAGGTACTTTCAGGCTGACAAGGGTAAAAAAAATGATTACCAGCATATGTTGAAGACGTGATAATTACCATCATCTTTAACAGCTGCAATGCTATTAAAACAAATGTACTCAAAGCAGTGATGTTAAAGCAATTGGATTTCCCAAAATACACCACTTGTATAAGTGGAAAAGGCAAGTAAGATGGATTAAAAATTTGTTTTATCCCAACAATATCGTGGCATAATTACCTCATTTCAAGGTTGCTACTTCACCTGATCACACAGGAAACTGAGCTGAGTTATGAAACCAATTTTTATTAACAATACCAAAAAACAAAAGTAACTACAATTCACAAACAATCAACCTTACTCCTATATTCCACACTTCAATCATGAACACAGACTTCATTCTCGTCATTCATATAGAACTTTTTCCACCGGGACATGTACCTTAAAACACAAGACAAGAGGAATACTAAAAGAAGCCCATGGGGTACTGGTCCACTTGACTCAGCTTCACACAAGACAGTTTGAGCAGTGAAAAGAAAAACCAGTACTAAAATTCACAGCTATTTTCAGGACTCCGAAAATATCAGGCATAAACCTTTTTTCCCAAGGATCAGGTAACCAGAATTCAGAGCAGCTGAAGATGAATATCGACTGGCTATCAACTGACTATTACAAACAGTCTCCTTAAATTTTATTTAACCCACACATATGACCTCTCTTTTACCTTTACATAGGTACATTGTTCATACAGACAAGTATAGATGAGGCTTTGAAAAGCGATATTAGAGTCAGAACCCACTGCCAGCGAGCCTGTTCAGTACTTCGGTGGGGTAACTGTAACATCTAAGAAGCTTCTTCCCCAGGCAGATGCCCCATTGCCAACATGCCTATTCAGTACCCTGATGGGTTTGCCTGTTCATACCACAGGTCGGTACCCGCTTCTAGCGGACTTGTTCAGTATCCCGGCGGGTTAACCTCTGACACCCGTTTTATATCAAAGGCCCTTGTCCCAAATTCATCTTAAAGAGAAAGTTTATGATTTGATCATGCAGAGATGAGTGGGGGAGCAGCTCTGAAAACCATCTAGGAATGGGATGGTATCAAAATTGGAAGAGTGTTCTTAATACATGCCTGTAAATATTTTTCCAAATGAACAACTAACCTTTGCAACTGTATAAAGTGAAAGTCATGAAGCGGTTGGACAAGAAATGTATACATATATGTGTATTTGATAATATGAAAGCTAATAGATAATAATCAACAGACAACTCAGTCCTGGAAACCTTTTTCCAAAATGGTGCCTGACTGAATAATAACTCAATGCCCATAGCTGTTACTATTAAAAAACAATACCCTCGTACCATCTAGTGTGAAACCAAGTCAGATAGCACTAGTAACCCATAAGTTCATAAGTAAAAGCCACTTTGGAAGCTTAAATCACTAAGGGAAGTAGTGCCCGGTGGATAAGTACCCGTATGAATAAAGAGGACAGGTCTGAAAAAACTAGCAGCAAACATGTATTTACTTGATACAGGCATTCTAATTACCAGTGAAACTCAGAAATTTAATCCAAATTAACACAGTCCTTTGTAAGAACAATCAATGGCTGAAAATAGGAATAATAACAAAAGACTTCCCTTTTGTGTTCAAAAACATCTTGAGCCTTACTGAAAAGAATATCTGCATCCTTCAAAAAGAAACCTAATAAAACAAATTCCTGTACATATATACAAAAACAATTTCATTGAATGTTACCGTGAGAGAGTAGGGGGTGAAGAAGTCATTTCTTCACCTACGAGCTCTAGTTCAGATTGCTGACTCATATACCTTTAACCGATGTCCATACACCACAAAGGCAGTTTGATCTTCATCTATTGTCCTTATTTTGACAGAACCATTATAAAAAATAGTCACAATTGCATATGGTCCCATCCATTTAGTGGTAAGCTTACCTTTGAAGTGTTTAAACCGTGAGTCAAACAACAGAGCCCAATCACCTTCTTCAAAAGTTTTCTTCTTCAAAAATTTGTCATGCCACTTAGTCCTCTGATTCTGTATTAAAACAGTTCGTTGGATAGCATCTTGTCTGATTTCATCAAGCTCATTCAATTGCATCAGCCTCTGCTCCTGGGCTTCATCTAAATTCAGGCTCAATTGTGCAGCAGTACGAAAAGTCTTCACCTGAAATTCTATAGGAAGCAAAACCTATTTCCCATAAACAAGCTGATATGGGGTATACCCTGTGGCATTTCTCCACGTAGTTCTGTAAGCCCACAATGCCTCTGGTAGCCTGTCTGCCCAGTCCTTGTGATGCATCTGCACAGTCTTGGTTAAAATGGATTCTAACCTCGATTTTGACTTGGGACATAAATACCTTGGGTTTCATCTTAAATAATACAACAATAGAAAAGAGGAATGGACATGGATAATTGCAAATATTGAAAAGTGGCTAAAGTTTAGAATTTGAGATCGTTGTCGAAGGCTGGTACACTAATACTTGTCAAATCTCTGCTGGAATCCATACCAATATATTGGATTTCCTTGGCCTGGGTTCCAAAAGGTATTTTATAGAGAATTCATAAGATTTTATTTTCTTTTTTGTGGAGTGGTCCCCAAAAATGCTTTGCTTGGGTTATTATCCCTTCCAAAGGTTGCGGGTGGGTGGGGTTTAAAAAGCATTTTCCTATTCTCAAAATCCCTAGCGACTAAAATAATTTGGAGATTAATCTCCTCCCTTTCATTATGGTTGGAAGTCACTAAGAAATATATTTCCCCATACACACTTTTGGATTGGATCAAAAATCATGTTAAGAAACAAAATAATATCTCAAATGTATGGAAGGCAGCTTTGAAGTCTTTTGATCTCATCGGAAACCACTTAGCCTGGAAAATTGGAAATGGCTAGAACTATAGGTTGGGATCGGATCCTTGGCTAGGAAGTGAAGGGAACCATCTTCTTCCACATGATCTTATTAATTTATTAAGAGATATAGGTATCTCCACTCTGTCTAAAATTGTTGATCCTACCTCTGCCACTCTATGGAGTCAAGGTTGGATCGGGGAAGACCAACTTGAGCTTGTAGGTGATCATGCTAGAGGTTGGAACAACTAATTATTCATGTCAAGGAGAAATCATATCAGAATCAATGATCAAGATGATGTTTTAGCATGGGACACAGATCCCATGGGGCCTACTCTCCAAAGTAGGATTACTTACAAATCATCTCCAACAATATTCATGGGGATCCTAAATGGTGGTGGAAGCATCTATCGAAGTTAAAGTATACAACCAAATCACATTTATTTATGTGAAGAATTTTAGAAAATAAAGCACCATCCTAGGATGTGCTGCACAAAGGAAGTTTTGAAGGTCCAAGTTTGTGTCCTTTGTGAAAGAATGATTCAGAAAGCTCTCCCCACCTCTTTTTCAAATTCCCTTTTTCCCAGAAAGTTTGGAAAGAATGTATGTTGGGGAAAACGTTTCAATGGAAAGGTGAGAGTTTAGAAGATATTTTCCAAGGTTGGATGCATAACAAAATGAATTCCAAGGTTAAAACTCTTAGGTTAATCATCCGTTAGGGAATTTGGTTTTCCATAAGCAAGAGCCTCTTTTAATACAAACCCATCATTCCTAAGGTCATTTCCAGTCAAAGCCTTGGTATCTTGTCCAAATTTTCCCAATGAAAAGAAGGGTATACTCTAAGAATAATCACTAAAGAAGCCATAAACAAAAAGATTTCTTGGGGTTATTACAATGGAGTCGCTTAAGGCTCATTGTCAATTTGTGGAGGGGGGTGCATTTTGGATCTATCTAATTTTCACAACTTCAATATTAAAGTGGGCTTGGGTTCCGGGACTAATAATTATGCTGATATCTTGTCCTTAAAGATCCTTCTTCTCTTTGCATTAGAAAAAGGATGTAGAGATCTACAAATTTTTAGGGACTTGAACCTATTTGTAAACTGGGTAAATGATATTTAGTGATGCCGCAATTCTCACTTGGCTCCTCTTCTTGCTGAAATTCATCTTATAAGAGCAAAATTTTCATCTTTATCTTGTCTCCATATTTAGTGAAAGGAACAAGTTGGCTGATGCTCTTTCTAAAGAAGGTATTCAACCGGAATTCAAGAAATGACACATAAAAGAAGATCTCAATGATGAACACTTTGAATACTACCATAGACCTTTCATAGAAGGGCCACAATTACATTATGAGTGACTTTTTTTACTCAAATGATGATCCTTTTTTGATGATCCATTCTTGTAGAACTCACTTCTTATATTTGGATTGTCATAGTCACAAATTAGTGTTATATTTGCTTTGTATTTTGAATTTTCAACAGTTTTTTCTCTTTAGACATAGCTTGACCTCTATATGACCAATCACTTAGTTTAATGATGGTGGGCATTGCATATATCCCTATGATACCTTCTTTGGTATTTTTTTCCTCGTAGACGGTTGATGATGGATATAATAAATCTTTTTCTTATATGCTGGCGAGCATATCTACAGATGTAATTTTGGTTTTATCAATAAAAATACACAAATTTTCCTTAGAAAAAATATAAATAATAATAATAATAATATTATGTTTTTAATATTAATACAATACATTTTTAATATATATTATATATAATGTAATAATATGAACTCATTTAAAAAAAATCAAATTTACATGGCGGGCGTGAATGAAAAATTTATAGAAAAGAAATCATGATTTTTTGCTTTAGTTTAACATTTATATTATCTTTCATTACATAGGGTCTACATATTGTCTCATCTCACTCAGAAGCATATCTCACAGTCCTTTTTTCTACTTTGTTATCTTCATTTGGGTTCAGGTATGGATTCTAATCTCTATGATATCTCGTTGAGATACCTGGTCTATAAGAAACCCTTTCAAATGGTTGAATTTTTGAGACATTTGGACTCCCTCATTCTCTATGAATTCCATGGGTGGCTATCCATTATTTTCATACAAATTCCCAACATAATGTTCCAAAGGAGTATTCAAAATACCAATTGGCGTTTCTCCCTTAGACCCAAGTTTAAGCCCTTGTTTATCTGTCAACAAAACCCAAGATATCGGCCCGGCAGAGCAAGGCTCAATTGGAAGCACCTGCGACGCACATGCGATCTCACCCGAGATATCTCATATGGGTAACTGCTAGAACTAGGTTTTTGCAGTTGTGTGGGTATTTCTGCTTCCTCGACACCCTACTATCTTGCTCGACCAAATCCAATGATTATATTACTTATTCTTATTGCATGCATTCAATATGTGACCCTACTTGTCCATCGATTAAGAGTACAATAGTTAATATACTTCCTTATTAGAGATTCCAACTAACAATAGTGTGGTAGATGCATATAAGGACTCATTCATGAGTAAATACACATACATTCATTTACAATATACATTCATTCAACATAAGAACATTCACCAAATATACACATAGACAAAATTTAATGTGGAAACCCATCTGGGAAAAACCACAAAGGTGCTCTTCATCTGGAATGAGAAATATATGGAAAATTGCGTCTACGCACTCAGCTTGTAGACTTTGTTCTCGATCTTGTTATACAATCTATAATAACTTCTCTCTCCTCTCATGCTCTCTAGTCTCCAGTCTCTGCATTTTCCTCTCCTTCACCCTACTATCAATCCACGCACAACCTGGATCGAATCTCTCTTCTCTACAAATCTACAAATCTACAGATAGACAACCATGACTAACTCAAACCAACCAAGAGTACATCTATCGAGGTGTGTAACTCTGAGGAAGTAAGAAACCAACCAACTGACTAACTGACCAACCAACCCACACACGTCTTGGGTTCTCACTTTTATATATTGTTACATGTTGTAATCAACCGACTTCGTAATGTTAGCCGATAGTCTGTCATTCCTATTCTCGTTCATTTTGGTTACAACTGTCATTATGAACTATTGACCCAAAATACAAAGATGCTTCATTCCCTAAAGCATGTGTTTTCCTAACTAAATTCTTACCCATGATATCTCAAGCTCTCTTTTTCAACTGGTGCGTGCCTTCTTCTATCATGGTTCCTTCCGTCATGGCTAATCTCGTCACATCTTCCCTTCTACCGCAACTTACCTTACAACTACGTATTTTGTCATATCTCTTTCTCTGTTGCAACTTCCTTCTTCATGCGACTGGACTCTAACCATTGGTGTTGTGGATATTGTCATGGATGCAACAAGATGTGATGGGGCCCAATTATAAATTTAATAATGTTTTGAAACCGTTGAATGGTTTCTTCCATGATTCTTTCTTTCTTTTTCACCTGATAGAACATGGTCTCTCTGTGAAAGTAAAATTGTGCATCGTTGTATCTATCTTGCTCCTTTTAATCTTTCTCGAACCAGAGAGTCTGGTATCGATCCCCTCCGCATCGTACTGGTATATATACCCCTTGGTAGTTCCCTGGTTCTGACCATGCGACAAATGAAATCAAAATCAGTAACCATGAATAATGGAATGAGGTACCTTTCTACTGTGACTCCTCTGCATCTGATAATAAATCATTTAATAGATAATGTGACCAGTTCATTTGAGCCCCCTCCACACAGAGTTCAATTGCTGCATTCGTTCCTGTAGTACATTGGTTTGGTCGCATCTTTTGTACCAACTTGGTAGCTAAAAGCTTAGATCCAAACCAAACAGTTTGGTCATTGATGGAGGCTATTAAAACACCTCTGGTATCTTTTTACAAATCATACTTATCTTTTATCTTGTTCGTCAACAGAGTGTCCTGGTCTTTTTTGAAAAATGGCACTAGGTCGAAGTCTACAAGTGGAAGCCCTGTAATCACTATTATCAGTTTGACATCCACATAATTTTTTTTGTCGAGCCATAGGCAGCCACTGTGGAATGATACCCGTAATTGTTTGATACATGCATTCACCTCTATGCTTTAGCCGAAATACGACATATACATTAGCGATAGTAAACCTACTTGGTCCCGTCCTCTTGTCCATTCCATTAGAAATAGGTGCTTCAGGATATATGGTGTATCTTGCACAAGAACCATGTAGTTATTCATGCCCGAATATGGGAATTTCTGTTTGTCGTGATCGACAAAGGACAGATTCTTAAGGTTTGGAATTATGTTATGTGATGCCCAAACTCCTTTTGGTTCAGTTGGTGCTACCAATGGGTACCGTGCATTCTTTGGAACTTTAATCGTAGGTGTGCCATCTTGTCTTGGTGGAATATATGGTAGCAGCATAGTTGCAGACCCTGGTTCTTCCTCCTCCTATGGTGGTGGTGGTGGTGGTTCTACTGGTGCTTTCTTCTTGCAGTTACCAGAGTGGTTCCCCATTGACGAACCATGTGGGTCTCATCTCAACCTTACATGAGGGATGAGTGGAACTTCTTCACCTTCTTCTGCAGCCATGGCCTACGGTGGAACATATCATACATTCTCTTCCATAATGCATGTGGGTGATATGGTCGTGACAACAGATTCTGCAACTGTGCTTGTACTGGAAATTGAAATAACCATGCTCTCTGGAAAACTTACTTTGGCTCTTGCAGTTGTAGATGGAAATGGAATACTCTCTCTTGAATGTAGCATAATGAACTTAAAGTTGGGTGCAGATGGTGATAACTTCTATCCATTCAATTAGTCTGTCCTTCACACGCACGAGCAATAAATTGAAAGGTAGCTACCCTTTTCGTCACATGGCATGATCGTCTTAATCATTATACGAAAACTTCTATGCATGACACCACTCTCCTGCCACATCAATGGTAGTTATTATGTAACAAAGATGGAAGTGACAAAAAAGTATGTCGCCAGAATCTCTCGGGCCTTAGAATTAATTACGACCATCTGTCATTTCTGCGACTCGATTTTTAACTTGTGACAGCAGTGTTGTTCATGCGACTTGTCTTCACCCTTCAACATATTTCCTTCTAATGTGACAGACGAATTGTATTCACCATCCTTTCTCCTCTTGCAACAAACAAAGAGTTTGTGACAATTTTCCTCTCTCTGCGACCTACAAGCACTCTATGACGCTTTTTGTTTCTTCTTAAGACAACTCATTTCCAGTGATCAAAACAATTTTTTTCAGATGGTTTTGTGTACCAGTCCTTTGACAGGTGTTCCATTTAACTTTTACAATCATACACTGTGCCTTCATTAGTGATATGTGTTACAATATATGGTCCTAGCCAGTGTGTTTTTAGCTTTCCTGGATGCTTTAAAATTTTTCTATCATACAAAAGAACAAGTCCTCTGACCTGAAATTGCTTGTTCTTGATGTGGCGGGCATGACATACTTTTTTTCATTCTTTCTCAACATTTTGATGATATTGTGCAACAAAATGATCTTCTTCCAACTGTATCAGCTGTGACAATCTTTCCTTGACATCACCAACATATGTCATCTCCATGATCGCAACAATCCTTAGGCTGCGTACAATGTATTCCATTGAAATCACATCTTCTTTTCCATATGCCAAGTGAAATGTAGTTCGAACTGTCAACTTCTTACAGGTCGTGCAATATGCCCACGGTACTGCAAAAATTTTATGATCCCAATCATCTCGTCAGACATTGCAAATATTTGTCAATTAATTCTCCAGGATTTTGTTAAATGCTTTGAAAACACCATTCGCTTGAGGGTGATAGGCCATTGTCTTTATATGCTGGATCCAAAATTATTTCATCACTTCCTCAATCAATTGATTGACAAAGTGTGTACCTTGGTCGCTCATCAAAATTTTCGAGCATCCAAATCTAGTCACAACATTTTCAAATAAAAACTCAACAACAGTCGCAACAGTACAATATTTTACTGGTGTTGCTTCGGCCCATCTAGTCAGGTAGTTAGTTGCATCAATTATATATCTTATACCTGTGTGCTTCCCTGTTGGACTAGTAGGCCCACAAAATCAAGGACCCATTTATCAAATTCCTGCAAAGTTATTTGGGGTACTAACGGAATTTCATCTTGTCATGATGGCTTTACAGTTATTTGATATACATCACAATTGAGACAGTATTCTCGAGCATCTACATGCATGGTGGGCCACCAAAATCCTGCCCGCAATATCTTTCACACAGTATCTTTTCCAGCAAGATGCAGTGATGGATGATCTCACCAGGGACCATTTTATATAATTTTCCAGCGATCAACTAGAAGTCTGCAGCTAACACAACTCACTGTTTCTTCTTTGCAGTAGTAAATTCAGCAGTTGCATAGCTCGTACTAAAAAATTGTATGATGTCTCTGTAATGATCATCAAACATTTTTGTCGCAAATAGTTGTGCATCATGGAGACTGTCATCGAGGTTACGAGGTTCGTTGCCACTTTCAATTCTCGACAGATGGTCTGGTCCTGAATTTAGTCGACCTGGTTTAATAATGACTTCAAAGTCAAATTCCTGAAAACAGAGAAGCCACCAACAAATATTCCCACCTAACACTAGCTTATTGACCAGGTATTTCAATGTTGAATTATCTGTGTACATTTTGAAATGTTCACCTTGCAAGTAGTGTCTGAATTTCTGCAGAGCATATACCATAGCTAGTCCTTCTCTTTCTATCATGGTATAGTTCTTCTCTACTACTGATAATGTTCTGCTAGCGAAATCAATAGGATGATCAATCGACCCTTCGCTAGGATGCACTAGTACCATGCTGAACACTATAGACGATGCATCGACATGTACATGAAATTCCTTTTTCCAGTTTGGGAATACAAGTATGGGTGATGTAACCATCTTGTTCTTTAAAGTGTCCATACTCTCTTGGAATTTTTTTGTCCACTGAAACTTATCATCGTTCTTCAATAAATTATCCATTGGAGTAGTCACCTCCGCATATCCTTTGATAAATTTTCAGTAGTATCCCGTATGTCCCAATGTTTCTCTCAGTTGCTTCATTGTGGTAGGTCATGGTAGGCTGACGATAATCGTAATTTTGGCAGGGTCTACCAATATTACATCATGACAAACTACATGGCCCAACATAATTCCAAATGGGGAACAAAAGATACATTTATTTAAGTTCAGTGAAATTTGATACTAGCGATAGTGTTCCGGCATCATCATGAGGCTCTAAATATGATCCTTAATGAGCCCAAATATAGTCCAATTTTCGAAGTAGACCTCAAGAAATTTATGAATAAAATATTTGAAGGAAGCCACTACTATTCTGGAAAAAATAGCAAGAGAATTCTTGAGTCCAAAGGGCATTACCATGTATTGGAAACAACCCCACTTCATCACAAAGGTTGTTTTGTGTCAGTCTTCCTTTGCGATTCTAATATGATGGTAGCCAGAGAACCCATCAGTGAATGAGTAAATTTCTTGACCCTTAACACTCTCCAGTACCTCATATGTAAATGGATTCAGAAATGGGTCATGTAAACAAGCATCGTTCAATTTTGTTAGGTCGACACAATACCACACTTCACTAGTAGTCTTTTTGTCTTGCACTACCATCGAACTAATCCACTATGATCAACTCTAATCCAACATTCGTTCCAACCCTACCTTGAATTTTTCTTTATACCGTGGATTCAATCGGTATGGTCACTTCTTGATGGATTTTGTGTCAGGCTTTAAATGTATCTTCATTTCTCCAAGGTCTTTGATAATACCTTTCATCTCTGATAATTTCATAGGGAATAGGTCTTGAAACTCATGCAATAGAGCCGTGATATTCCCGACAATTTCCTCATCCCAATAATCTCCAATATTGACAAATTTTGGATTCTCTGGGGAGCCAATATTTACTTTCTTGACTTTTAGTGGATTAAAAAATTAGTCACAAGAAATACAAAATCCTTCCACTATTTGCATACCTTTAGACTTAGGTATTTTTATGTCGATTGGGTCATCATCATTAGGTTCTCCTATCACATTATAGCACTCCATCCAGTGCTGGATTGTTGCACTACGCTGATTGAAGTTTGTCATTGCGATAGGGATATCTTCAAATACCTCTGTCTTGATTACTTGCAATGCGACATCAATCGATGAATGATCATCAAAAAATTAAAATGTGTGTATGAAGCTAGTAGTTAATTCATCCCATTCAATAGTTCCTCGTCTTAGTTCAATTGATGTATACCAGTTCCTTGGTATCATTTCTAATGTGTGTATGAATTGATGAACCCATTACTGTCATGGCCATTCCTTCCATGTCACACTAAAATACTCTATATGGTCAACATGATTAGTCAATCTTGGATACTTTTGACTTCTCCAAATATTAACTCCATCAATATTCGACATGCTGGCCATTCCGAGATAGATTTTTTATGCGTGATACACCATTTGGTGGGTGTAGCTTTCAGCACAAATTCCAGGGTGAACAAGCGTTGATGTTCTGTGAATTTTTCTTCAAAATCTATCTGAAAAGATGCAAGGTTAGGTAAATATTCATAGGTAGGTAGATCACTTTCCTCGATTCCCACCCGTCACATAGATCATGTAATTCTTGTGCACTTTATCTTAGGTACTTCATGCATATGTTTCTACCAATTTTCCAATGCTTTGCAAGAAATTGATGTATAGGAGCTAATACTCCGCCAAATAAGGTTTCTGTCAACTGTTTGATTTACATAATCATCCCTTGTATATGTGATGTTATAAATATGGTCGAGATAGTTTCCTTGTCCTTCACTATTTACTGGCTCAACGTATCTCTGACCTTCGAGCAGATCAATTAGTGCGACCACCCTTAACTCTGAATCTTCAAAAGATAAGATTATTTTCTTAAAATTGATGATGGTTTTATTATCGATCACCCAGTTGATCCCCAAAAGTGAAGGATACGTGTTTGTGTCATTGAAAATGTCGATTACTTCAAAGTAAACATACGTTCTCAGGCCTTCTACCTCGACAGACACTTGATCATTCGACCGATAGGTAGGACTATCGGTTGATTTTATAATCTAAGCTGATTAGGAGACCACTCTAGTCACGGTTTCCCTATGCTTTCCCATGCTTGTCTTGTCAGAATGTTGACATCAGAGCCCAAGTCTAGGATATTGTAGTCCATATCGTAACCTCCTATCTGGGAAGTCATTATTAATCTTTTTCTGACATGGTTTACTCTTCTGTCTGGTTGCACATATTCTTGAGGTTCTTATATTAGAGATGCCAATTATGTGACAACATCTTTATCTTGTATTATAAATAAGCAACTTTTAAGAAATTATTTAAGTTTACTAACCTTTCCCGTCAGTTTCTTTCTGATCAACTAATCGAACCTTTCAGGAATCTCCATTATCGGTCTTATTGGAAGTGTAGGAGTAGACGTCGACGCTGGATTCTTGTCCACGAATTCTAGTCACATGTACAATACTAATTCCTTTTCTCTTTGGAAGTCAAACGCCACTTTATTTCGTGTTGCTGGCCACATTTGTAGTTGTTCAAGCTATGCATCTTGGTATGCTCCAGTCGTAACACCTCCCCTTGTCACAACAAAAATATTTGGTTCCCTTGGCTTAATAGAAATCATCTGGATATTTTGGTTGGGATTCGGATTGGGTTCTGTAGAGGGTTTGGATTTCCCACATTTCGAGGCTGCCACTTCGCAATCAACTATGGACAATGTTCGACAATATGATCAAAGGCTTTGCAATACGAACATGTCTTTGTAGGGTTTGCATAGTCCTTGGAAAAATGTCTTGGTTTCCCACCATTATAACATATGATTTGGCCTCTTCCATGACCAAATCCTCCTCCTTGTCCTCGACCTCAAAAATTTGCACCCCCTCTTTGTTGAAGGTATTGTTGCTACGGGGATTGATTATGTGGATATTAGGGTTGATGGTACTGAGCTTATGGATATTGATATTGATCCCACTCAACTTGCATCTGCTCTTCATTTTTCATTAAATATGTGTCGACCGTTTTCTTCTACGGCAACTGGAATGCTCTGTAGTATTTCTCATTGTGGCCTATTGATTTACTAAATTTACAATATACACTATATGGTGCAATTACAATATTCTGTAAGTACAAGCAATATTCTGACAAATTACCTCTTGTTTGGCATATTCTACACCAAGGCATCCCTTGTGTATTTATTGGGTTCAACGCTCTTGTTGAGATATAGTTCATGAACGCCAGGAAATTGTCCTTGTGGTGTCCTTCAATTCTACATCTAGTATACCAGAGTTCTTATTGGACTTCCTTCCCTTTCTTAATATCATGGAATTGCAATGTAAGGTTATATAACTGTGACTGAATATGCATCATTCCTGCACCACTCTCTCCTACAGGTGAGGATTCTAGCTTCATGGCCAACTCTATAGCTCCAGTCCGCGACACAATATTTTGTTGCATCAAGGGAATATGGATGTGCGGTAACATCGTTGCATTGAACCATTCTTTGTGTTGTACGTCCGACATCTGGAAGCTTACTTTATCCATTAATATCTTAAATCTCTGGTCGAAGTCTCACATAGATTCCATAGACAATTACTTAATGTATTTAATCTCTATAATACACTGAGATTTAGATTTGGGATTTATAAATTCATTTATTAGTCCCGGTGGAATTTTCTCAAGAAATTTCTGTGTGACTCCTGTTAAAACCACATAGAACTTCATATACCAGTCAAGCGCATGACCCCTCAAGGTTGTGATCATCTACGCCTTCTTTATTTCTTCATCTTGGACCTGTCACATGATTCATACGACTTCACATAGAAACAAATGTTACTTTGGGTCTTCTAACCCATTTCCATTGAATATTGATAGCTTAATATCATTCCCATCCATTATATTGGTCCTTGGTATTGATGGGTAAAATTTTTGGCTAGTAGGACTTCCTTGTCTACTATTCCCATAGTTAGAAGCACTTGTATTTACAAACCTACTAGGATATGAGTATCTGGACCTTACCTATGGAGATGTACGTAGAGTCGTAGGTGTGTTATATTCGTATTTTGGATCTGGCGTTTCTTCTTCTTCTATTTCAGGGATAGTATGATATTCTTCTTCTTAATCGCAAGAATCTCCATCGAAGTATGACATCAACTTGTAGTATTATCCTCTGTTCGTACTACAACTTCCTCTTCTTGTCACAATTCTTCTTTTTTTTCTCGACATAAATCTCCTTCCACTTCTTAGACGTCCCCCCTCTAGTGCAGTTCCATTATCACCAGGGAACATCTCATCTTACCTTGCTCCATTTTTCTCACACTTCTTCTGTGACATAACCCAGGTATTTATATATAGTTCTTTACTCATCGGATTCCATTCTTAGGATCCCTTTCTCACATACAAGCATTTTGATCCATAGTTTCAAAGATGTCAAATACCTTCCTCTAGGTCCTTGGAAAAATTCCCTTTCTACTTCACTATATGACCTTATAGTGTCGACAACAATTTATGTGATATATCCACTCAAAGTACTATCAACCTAGAAATCAACAGCTCTAGATATGGGGTTGCTAGTTCTTTTCAGCCACTGAATCAACCGAGGACAACAAAATAGGAAACTCACAAAAGAAAATTTCATGAATATCCTTATAGAGGTATCGTTCCAACCACTTTGTCAGATTCAACTGCGATCCTTTACTTTCTTCTCATGCAAACTATAATGCTATAGAATCCACCCACTCTTGAATTTTCAGCTTTGTAGGATGCCAAAATAGATCCCTCACAAAATAATTCATGGTACCAGCAATAGAACAATTTTTTGGCATTTCTCCCTTCGACCCAGGTTCAGAACCTTGTTTGTCCATCAACAAAACCCAATATATCAGCCTGACAAAGAATGACTTGGTCGACATCACCTATGATGCAGATGCATTCCCACCTGAGATATTTCTTCTCGGTAACTTCAAGAACCAGGATTTAGCAATTGTGTGGGGATTTATGCTTTCTCAACACCCTATTATCTTGCTCAACCAAATCCAATGGTTATATTACTTATTCTTATTGCGTGCTTTCAATACATTCTGATACTTGTCTGTTGACAAAGATTATAACAGTTAATATACTTCCTTATTAGTGACTATAACTAACAACAATGCAACAGATGCATATAAGGACTAGTTCATAAGCAAATTCAGATACATTCATTCGACATAATCACATTCATCAAATATACACATAGACAACATTTAATGTGGAAACCCATCCAGGAAAAACCACAAAGGCACTCTTGATATGACATGAGAAATATATGGAACCTTTCGTTTGTGCACTCAAATTGTAGACTCTATTCTAGATATTCTTCTACAAAATATACATACTTTTATCTCCTCTCATACTCTCTAGTCTATGGTCTCTTCAGTTTCCTCTCCTTCAATCTACTGTCAATCTGTACAAAATTTTGACCTATTCTCTCTTCTCTACAACTCTACAACTCTACAGCTCTATAGATGGAAAACAAACAACCATGACTAACTCAGACCAACCAAGAGTACATCTATCTAAGTGTGTAACTCTAAGGAAGTAAGCAACCAACCAACTGACCATCGACCAACCAAATCACACATAGCTTGGGTTCTCCCTTTTATAGACTCTTACATGTCGTAATCCACCGACTTCATTATATTATCCGATAGGTTGTCATTCTTATTCTTGTTCATTTCAGTTACAACTGTCAGTAGGCTCTATCGGTTCAAAATAAAAGATGCTTTATTCCCTAAATCATGTGTTATCCTAACTAAATTCTTACCCATGATATCCTGAGCTGTCCTTTTCAACCGTTGCACACCTTCTTCTATCATGGTTCCTTCCGTCGCAGCTGGTCTCGTCGCATCTTCCCTTACAATTGATTATTTTGTCATAGCTCTTCCTACATCACAAATTCCTTCTTCATGCGACCAGAATCTTCATCTTTTCTATCAAAATTCTAACTGAATTATGCATATCATTTCCTAGGGACAACAAAACCCATGAACTCTAAACGTGGGATTCAAAGATAATTAAGGAAAAACTGGGTCCTTCGTTTCTACTCTACTTTTTTATGTGGATCATTTCTCTCGTGGCTTCTCTGCAACTGAATATGGGTTTTATCTAGAGCACTATGAACAAAATATGAGTGTTATACCATTATTTACCGTGACCACCTTGGGATTACTAGGAACCTTTACCAGCTTTAAGTTGTTTAGACACTTTTATTTTTGTAAGCTACACAATAGTATATTATATCATCAAAAGAAAAGACAAAATTACAGAGCTATTCACATCTTGACATCATGTTGTCCTGAGTGGGTGGAACCACCATCCCAACCATGCAAATGCTGACCATGTTTCAAGTTTTTAAAGAAAAAAGGGCCCTCCCAACAAAGGGAAAACATGCATGAACTAGTTTGATATGTCTAAAGTAAATAAACTGAAATTCAGAGCTAATAGACCTATAGGCTAGCAACATATTTATCATAGAAAGACAAAAAAAATGAAAGACAAAGTAATTTTTATCTGAAACCTAAAAACCTCTGTTAACTCGAATGTTCTCCATGAGAAGAACTAGGGAATTCTTCCATAATGGGGAATGCCTTGTAATATGAGCTCAGATATTTATCTGCAGGCAGCTTCACCGGTAATGTCTCCATCTTGCACAGAATGATTGGGCCATCCATCTCAAGACATCGCATTTTCTGGATAGTATCAATGGAAGGCCCAACCGACAACAAAGCTTTAGTTCAGGTGTTGCTTCATGCTCTCGATCCTTTTTGCATTGGCATGCACTATTTTCCTTCCCCTTGGACACATTGAGAGAGATGCTTTTCATGAAATTGTCTCCATCTAAATTGGACTTCTGGAAACTTACAACTTCAAATATTTTCTCAAACAGGGTCTGTTTCTAGTCAAGATTATCCTCCAAATAGTTTCTCAGGTTGTCTATCATTTTCTCTACACTCCCCCTTATTTCCAGAATGGAAGTCTTATAGTTCCTCCTCTGGATTTTAACATCCTCCATTAACAACCCCAACATACTTTTTGCCACCCAATAATGATTTATTTTACCATCCAAGCTTGCCAAAGCTAGTTGGTGTGCGACTATGCCATCTTCCCAATCATTAATTAGGCTCCTAGTTGAGGAAAAGACATAGCTTATATACCCACCATTACCACAATTTCTATCCTTCCTACCCATCGATGCCTCATGACCGTTATTTCCTTGCTTGGGATTGTCGCGCTGCCTCGTAGCCATGGTACATGTAGAAAACCAAACAGAGTAAATCCCAATTTGCAAATAGATAACTAGGTGCTTCCAATGCATCTCCCTTGCTGAATTTCCAAGCATATAAATGCCTCCCACTTCGCATAGGGGTGGTTAAAGTTTTCTATCACCGTGAATGTTTATGGTACTTAGAGCCATCACTTTGATCGTGTGAGGAACCACCATCGCCCGTATCATTAAAATATTCATAAACACACAGAGCTTAATTAAACCACATGCCTCATGACCAAGTGCTTGCCTTTGTGATCCCCATTTGCATGCCACCCACATGTTGGCATGTGTCTAGCTCCCTCATCAGGGTTATTTTCTCATAATTTATTATTATTCAATAATAATAATAATTTATTAAGTTATTGAGAATCTTTATTATTTTCTACATTGGAAAAATACACTTTCTAGAACCATTAGTGAGTTGTACCGAGATTAGATTCATGAGTTGGATAATAAATTTTATGTGCTAATATTTTTGATATCTAGGTGTCCACATTCATTCCCTCTACCTTCACCATACACCTATATAATTAAGGCCCTCCAATGGAGAAAAGGAGGAAAATTTGAGAGTGCCTTTGCCAAAATTATAAAGAGAAACGAAAGGAGGAGTTTGGATCAAGGAGCCAAGGAGATCCCTCATCATGAAATCAAGGTATAGCTTTGCGATGTATTAATTTCCATTTCAATAATATAAACATTGATGGTTTCCCCCCATATTCATTATATTATTCTCATTGTATTCTATTGTGATATGGAATCTTGTTATTTATTGAATTAACTAGACTAGATATATTCTCTATGCATTCTATATCATTGAAGAGGTTTGACGAAGGTGTATCTTGTCTCTTTGTGTGCAGGTAGCAGGTGTTTAGAGGCCGAAGCAAAGAATCTTTAGGGACTACATCATCCAGGATCATACAAAGGACAACCATCGGAAAGAAGGTAATCTTGAATCATTCTCTTTTATATTGTATGCATAGGGTAAAAAGGGTTAGATCTAGTGGGAAAGTGTAAATTTCTACCTCAATTGTCTTCCTTGGATCTAACCCAAGGGAGGTATTTCCTACTAGTAAGGAAGATTTCTCCATAATAGAATTGGCAATTCCAATAGGAAAGAGTCTTTGAGTTCTTCCTTAAATGCCATTATTTCCCTTAGATCCATTCAATCCGTTGCTTGATTTTGGTTGTTGAGTGTGGGATTGGGTTCATTTTACTCCTTCCTTTGGATCTAAGCCTATCATAGGCTTTGAAAATCTCAAATTTGAATCAAATCTAAGGCAAATTTTAGATTTGGGCTTGCCATGCGTGTTTCCTTTTAAGATTTGAGGGAGGATTTTGTAATGGTTGTAGCATACAATTTGTTGACCAAAAGTATGACACATAATATTTCAAATCAAATACTCAGAAATTTCCTATGCAATAGCACTAATATGGTTGAAATATTATCACTTAGTGAAAATATATACACTCTGCAATACTTCCATCCGCACAAAAAAATCCTTAAAAAGTGCATAGTTTAAACATAGATATCTTTGCTTCCTGAACTCCAATTTGAGTGATTTTTTTTTCAAATAATGTATTATTTTTAGATGAATTCATATATATAGTTTGTTTCTGGAAATTCTGATTTGGAAGGTACACAAATCAGTTTGATGTTTGCTGCCCTCTTTTGAGAGGATATAAGCTTATTGAGTCTTTTGTTCATTGGGTGATTATGATTTTAAGAAAGGGTGATTGTGTTTGCTGGGTGTAGTATTCTTATGACTATGTTTACATGTTAGAGTGTCCTTTTGATCCTCTTATAGGTGCATTTTCTATTGGATATCAAAGGAACCTTTGCATAGTCTTCCGCCTTTTGTGATCTTGGAGTTGTAAGCTTGTTTTGATTCAAGAAGAAAGGTTTGTACAATTTTGTTTTTTAACTTGTGTATGAATTTGGGTAACATATTAAGTTTCATATTTTCTTTCATATGGTTTCTCATATACACGTTCAAGCAATTTCAAGGTTGAAACCTCCTCACCATTAAGTGAGAGTGTCGTTACAAGACTTTGCATGAACCATTCCTTGTCTTCATTTGGTTTTTCTTGTTGAATCACTTTCCATTCCTGGTCTATCCAACACTAGTGCCAATGATTTTCCTCGTTGCAGTGTCATCTAGCATCTGCAAGTTTGAAAATTTTACAAATAAAGAATCTATATACGTATACAATAAGGAAAAATTAGTTTGGACAAGATTGTTATTAACTATATACTTACCTACCTAAAAAACTTGGAAATGTAACATATGATGGCACACGCCCACAATAGGCATGGCCACATGATGTGCACCGATGAGGCTTAATGTTGGTCTCTTGATGTGTTGATCCACCCCCACTACTAGATGGTCCTACACCATGGGGAGCTGATGGATGTATGCCAAAACGGAGAGATGTCCCTATATGACCCATACAATCAATGAGGGTGCTATGGCAGGCAACCACCTATGTTGGACTCAAGAATTCCTCATGTGTCGGTGGTATCATATCATGTGCATGCATGGCATCTGACCTAGGTAGCTACCTGCGAGGTGGAGGTATTTGGTGATTATGTA
This sequence comes from Pseudotsuga menziesii, assembly GCA_001517045.1. Taxonomy (NCBI): domain Eukaryota; kingdom Viridiplantae; phylum Streptophyta; class Pinopsida; order Pinales; family Pinaceae; genus Pseudotsuga; species Pseudotsuga menziesii. The sequence continues at coordinate 22,035 of LPNX011134214.1, forward strand.
TCTTGATTCCTGACATTGGGACAATTTTGAGGCATCCCTTGACCAATGCCTTAAAACTCCAACATGTCAAAATAATTGACGTGTTTTCCCAGCACAAACTCGATATACATCTTTATGTTATAAGATAAATATACTTAAGCGGACTCAAGCTAGATCTCCCTAGTCCAAGTGGATCTAGAACAAATCAAGTACATAATAAAATCTACTTTCCTAGATCAAATAGAAATGCAAGTCAATCAGATAGATCACTTACGTGCAATATGTAAATCCTCTTCTCTCTTTGTTTATCCAAGCTCTAAAGCCTTCAAATCTTGAGCTGCAAAACCCTATAAAGTAAGTGGAAAAAAGAAAATAGTAAATATGTATCCAAACATGAATTGATCTAAGCTAATGGTTAAGGAAGAAAGATCTAAACATTATTAACAACACAATATTTATGGAAAGAGATTTGTATTAATGTAATTAAGGAGAAATATAGAATTACATAGAAGGTAGGAATGTCACAACCCAATCCTTTACGCTGCAACCTTCCCTCCAACAATCCAATCCAAGCCTCCAAAGAAAGATATTAAGCCTCCCAAAGGATGATAGGGATCACCTAGAAATTCCACCAGCATAATAGTACAATAGTCCTTCCTCCCTTTCAAAATGGAGAGAGGGTTCAATTTATAAGGCTAAAGGGATAGAGTAGGTTGAGGATTAGGAGGAAGGGTCTAAGGGAGCTTTCCCATAGGTTAGGAACCGAATGCCACCTCACCTAGATGATAGGGATAGACCTCCACCTCATCCACCTTTGAGAAGGGTCTCGAAGCTTCGTTTTTTTTCCCTCAAAACACCATCGACACACTTAGCAGGAAGGGAAAGAGCACCATCGACACTTCTAGCATGAAGGGAAAGAGAGTCGCGCACCTGTCTTTAGGAGAAAGAGATTCTTTGGCGCTTCTAGCACAAAGGGAAAGAGTGTCGGCCTTCCTAAAGAGGGAAAAAAGGCAGAAACAACCTCAATATCAATCAACCTTAGCAGAGAGAAATTTGGGGATTAGGAAAAGGGTTGACACATGGATCAAGAGGACGCGATTTAAGTGTAACAACAAACTCGATATACATCTTTCTGAGGAAATATCAGGGAAATTCACTATTATTATGAGGTGGCACATCGAAAACTATATACCATCGATACATCAAATTCTCTTGGAATGATGGACATATACACCTCTCAATAAAGATGTGGGTTCTGTTTGTGTTTGGAATTTTCCCCATTCGGGGCTCTCTAGACAAGGAAAATATATGCTCTTTGTTGATCTTTATTTTTAGATATCATTGTGAGTCAATCCATTTGCATATTGTTTCTTTTTCCATTCTCTCTACGATACAATGTCGTATAGGGTACCATTTGATTCGGTAATGGTGTTTATAATTCCATCGAGTGACTCTGCAATTGAGCAACGACGCTGGTCTCCACCCCTCCACATCCCCTCAATCTCTCTGAACCTTGTTATCTCTCCTAGTATCTTTGCATCGAGATCGATGCTAGCCACTACAATCATAATTTAAAAAAAAAATAGAAACATATACATGGTATAATGACATCTATTGGAAATGAAATTATGTACAAATGTTACAAATAATAACATGAGTATTTATAATTTAAAATTTAAAATAAATAGTTACACTAAAAAAAATTCCATGTTAATTCTATAATAATTTAATCCATTGCTAATTTGTTGGTGTAATTGTTATATAACTCTTAAATTTTAAAGTTTAGAAAACAACTTAGTCATCATTTCTTTTTATAGAGATAGCCTATAAGCCAACACTTCTATATATATATATATATATATTCAATGTTAGATCCCACCAGGGTATTTTTAAGGATTATAATATTATACTTAAGTATAGTATTATAGGTGATTGTTTTGGATTGAAAAAAACATGTTTATAGATAGCTAGGCGAATATTAAATATGAAACATAAAATTAACACTAAAATGTGTAAATTTTGGCGAATATTATGATAAAAAAAACATATTTTATATAAATATAGGCGATATTAGACACTAAAAATGACCAGCGAAATTTCGCCCCTAAAAATTACCTGCATCCCACTGCATATACACATTTTAACATAGCTTACCATATATCAATATATATTATGCCACATTCATAAGTGTATATAGCTATAAGGTTGTATATCGCGTGTGTGATTGTGTAAATACTTATGTGTTTATATGGCAATACAAGTTGACTTGTAAGCTTATAAATGCTTGTACATTTGGTCAAGGTTATCAATCTAATGCAACAATCTCAATCTATGATAAATACATTCTCTTTATCCTTCAATGGAAATGATTATTATTATGTCAAGCAACTTGTCTTTTCATTTATGAAGTTGCATTAACATAAAGTTCCATGTTACCCTTATATATTATTGTTCTAATGCAACAATGTCACTCTATCAGTTAAAGTTCCATGTTACCCTTACATATTATTGTTCTAATGCAACAATGCCACTCTATCATAGATACGTTCTCTTTATCCCTTTGATGGAAATGAATTTTTAATATCAAACAACTTTTATTTTCATTTATAAAACGTGCAGTTCCATGTTACCCTACTGATTATTGTTAGTATAATTATTAATAAAATGTTATCCACGTGGGAACCAACATTGGGCCAAGTCAATATTGTCTATGTTTTCATTAGTATCTATCCTTCCCAACGTTGGTGTTATATGTTAAGACTATGGTTAGAGTTATACCAATGTTATTTCCTCTTAGCCTTTCTCATATATGTTAACATATCTTATTTCAAGAAAGGAAACTATGCCGTTGGGGGCTGTCGCTTGTGATTACTTTCTACACCTTCGTCCAGGATGGTTTGTTAGTGCTATTGATTCTTGTGGTCATTTGGGAGGCACACTCGTGGCTTGGAACCCACATTTGACTGGCCTCAAGGATTTTTAAACTTGTGCAGGTATCTTTCTTATTGGGAAACTGAAAGGTCTTGACACTCCTCTTCATATACTTAATATCTACGAGCCATATTATAATAGGAGATGTTTTTGGGATCATGTTAAGTCCTTAGTCCTTCTCTCTCTACCAAATCTTATTCTTGTGGGGGACTTAAACTTTACATGGTCTTCGGATGAGGTCTAGGGGTAGGTCAAACTCTTGACCCTTTGTATGAATATTTCTCCACTCTCTTTGGGGATGCCTAACTTTTGGATATTGCTTCGGTGGTCATTTCTCCAACTTGGTCAAATGGTAGAAGTGGCACTGGGGGTATTGCTAAACGTCTGGACCATTTTTTTATGGCATAATCACTTTGTGGTGTGTTGGGTAAGTGTCGATCTTATAATTATTCCACTGGTTTCTCGGATCACAAAGTCATCGTCTTGCAATTAGACTTTGATCATGTTTTTGTGAACTATCCCTTCAAATTTAACCAGACGTGGTTGCTTAACGATATTTTAACGTCCTGGTTATCAAGCAGTCAGGTATCCTTTCTGCTGTGGCCCCACCTCATCTTAGTCCTATGTAGTCCTTGATTTAAAAATTGAACAAGCTTCACCCTCTTGTAATAGAGTGGGAGAAAGAGATAAAAATTAGAGTCGGTCAATCTTTATGTGATATAGAAGCTCCTACTCAGTCTTTCGAGGAAGATGTGGGCATTGGCTACTTTAGTGAGGACCACTCTTCTACTCTTAAGGAGTTTTTCTTGCAGAAATAGAGGATTCTCTCACATAAGGAGGAGACACTCAGAAAGAAGAGTCGAGCCATCTGGCTGAAGGTGGGGGATGACAACACCATATTTTTCCACAATTTTTCCAATCGGAGAAGGCTCACTAACTCGATTTGGGAGACAAGGGATGAGAACACAATCTAGTCTATGACCAACGATCTATTAAGGCTGGGGCAATCAGGTACTTTTCATCATTCTATAAATATCCTCAGTCCACTAATATCTGTGATCGACTGAATGTTATTAAGCTATTTCCGACTTTCTTTGGTGGTGATGAGTGTGATGCGATTGGAGGTCCTATCTCACTGGATGAGGTTGAGCAGACCTTGTGGATTTTTTCCAAAGATAAGAGCCCGAGGCCCGATGGATGGACGATGGAGTTCCATCTCCATTTTTTTGACCTTATGGGCATGGACTTGGTATATGCTATTGAGGATTCTAGAAGCTCGGGCATTATTCCTGATAACTTGAATACTACCTATCTCACTCGTATCTCTAAGATTGAAAGGCCTGCCACATTTGCTAACTATAGGATTAAATCCTATCTCAAAACCCTGAGTAAGATTAAATGCTTCATTTGAATTGTCTTCAAACATAATATTCTAACTTGGGATTCTCTGTAAATGCGTGGCTTTTCCGAGCATAGCAGATGTATTTTATGTTGCAGTGAATTGGAAACGACTGAACATATGTTTATCAATTGTGTGTTCTTCCAGAAGTTGTGGTTGTTTATCTACAGTGGTATAAACTATTACTGGGCATGGAATGTTTGTTGCATTGATGATTTTTTGAAACAGGTTTCAAAAATTCCACAAATCCCTCTTGAGGTTCCAATGGTTCTCATGTGGGAGGTTTGGTGTGCATGGAATGCATTCATTTTTCAACAAGTTCCTGTGCATTCTAGTTGTATTTTGCAGAAGGTCAGCTCCTATTTTGTGGATTTAGCTGATATTGGGGTTCGGTTGAAGCCCAGGATTATATGTCATCCTCCTTTACCGAATGATATTCATATAAGGGTATTCTTTTTTTATGGGGCCGAGAAGGAGGGTCTTGTGGGGAAGGTATGGTCCTTAAACTAGGATTGAAACATTCTTTTTAGATTTGTATGGATGTTGGTTAGGGCACTAACACTAAAGAAGAACTCATGGCTCTGTGGGGTTTACTATACTTTGCTAGAAGTAGACATATCACTCAGCTACTTGTCTTGGGGGATTCAAAGGTGACAGTGGACTGGGATCTGGAGATTCATACTATACACTCTGTATCTCTTTTCCATTGGCTTGAGCGAGTTAAAATAATTATGGGTCATTTCAACAATCTTACTCTTCATCACATATATAGGGGATTTAATTCTCTGGCTGATGTCCTCTTTAAGCAGGCTATAGGCATCGAGGAAGGTTGGATATATTGGGAGGCATTTATTGATGGTGTTCTTACTGTTTCTGGCAGTTTGAACTTATACTGACACACTTTTCTGATCTACTTGGTTGTAATAACTTTCATTCAATATCAGTTGTGCTTCAGTTATGTTTTGATATGTTACAAATATATTTTGTATGTAGTTCTTTGAAAGATAGACACTAGAATGCTCTTTAGAGTGACTTTTTGAACAGGTCCACTAGATATTGATAATGTTATGACTTTTAGACATAGATGTCTTATGTTCATATGTATTTGCTTGCTATTATTTTCAAACATAGTTTTACATTAATATAAAATTGTCCTTTTTCTTTATGAAAAAGAAAACATATCTTACGAATAGTTTTTATTTCTCTTAGGCTGTTAAAATATTTTACAACTAGTTTTAAGATTTATGGTTCCTTTTACAAATGCAATATATGATTCATGCCATTTTGAGTTTGAAGTAATTTTTATATGATCTTCTTTCATTAACATCACATGCAGTTAGAACTACATTATTGTGTTTCATATATATATATAAAACAATGGTGATTAGTTTGAATCACATTTCAATGTTCATTCTTATTAATTGGACTCGTGAAAAAGCATATCGTGCTTATAGAGAGCTATAGAAAATAGAATTGTAGAAACTTTGGATCTTTGTAAATTGATGTATGTCAATTTAAGGTAGTTTAGATAAAGTTATTAATTAATTTAAATATGATTGATTTAATTAAATAATGATAATGTTTGTGATTTTTAATGGTAGTAACTTTATGATACTTTAGAATTTGATGAAGTAGATGATGGAATTGTCAATCTTAATTGATAATGTTGGGTGATATTGGTTAGATTATATTGTTTGTATTGATTTAACGACATTATTCAATGATGTTGATATGCTTGTTAAATAAGTTATGACATAAACGTTGTTATTAATATTGATTTCATGGATTTGATGACAATGATGATGTTGTTAATATAGATTTGATGACATTGGTGACCTTAATGGTAATGTTATTTGATATTCTTAATGACTTGATGTTGTTGATGCTCTAAAGGATCTTAATTTAAGGTTAATGATATTAATGGATTGACATTATTTATGCTCTTGATGGTATTGATTTATTTGATGATGATGTTTATGATATCGATAATTTGGTGATTTGATAATGTTGATGATGATTTGATAACAATATTTTGGGTTCGATGATATTTACAATCATGGAAATGATGAATCGATAATGTTATTGACAATTTAATGGTAGTGATGTATCTTGATTATTGGACATTTATTTATCGACATTGAGGATACGCTAAGACTAATGGGATGATTTTGTTGTTAATATTGATACTAAGAATCTTGGGTTAATAATGAAGATGTTATGGATGATTTGATAACGGGATGATTTTGTTGTTAATATTGATACTAAGAGTCTTGGGTTAATAATGAAGATGTTATGGATGATTTGATAACGGTTTATTGATATTGATCATGTTAATGGCCTTGTTTTTTATTCGATAATGGTATTAATGATCTTGTTAATTTGGATGGTTATAATGATACTAATTTGATGTTCGTAATTAAGGATATGAAGGCTCTTAATTTGATGATATTGATGACAATGACTTTTGATGATTGAATAATGTTTGATGGTGTTGCTTATGGATGTGGTTAACATGTGCATCATGTATGGTCTTATAGTTGAATAATTCAAGGCTCATTTTTTATATAACATGAACGATAAGATTGGTTGTAGTTACTACATGATGGAGATCCGGTTGTGGATTATCAAGCAATTGTTCAAATATTGCAGTTGTCTACATTATCACTTTTATTTTCCATTGAATGATGTGATTATACAAGGGAGTTGGATATTAGGAAAGAGAAACCACTATCCTTGGTTGGGTTGATAATAATTAGGCTCTAGGGTTATCCCTTTCTATGAGGAGAAGGATTATAGAAACCCATCTATGTGCTTTTGATTGGGTTTTTAAATATAATATTTTCCTAAATTTAGTTCATGCATCTCAAAATATTGTCATGCGTATGATAAACCTTACATGGTTACCCTACTAGGAATGTCATGGTTAGGTAAAATGACTTGTGATCGATATTACCTTCATATGCTTTCCATATTTGATTTGGAAGTATGCATGTGTATATAGTCACCATTTTATTGTAATCCATGTATCATTACTTCAATAGGTATTTTCTGTGATTTTTTATGTCTATGATCCATGTATATCTTGGCTAGCTAGTGTGATGGGATGATCCCATGGTATTGTGTACTCATTACCATGATGCTCTAATGAGGGACCTTAGTTCTTAATATATGGTGAACATTATGTTTACTTGGTTGGAATATTATTTATGGGTGTTTATTATGCCTTTTATGGTTATTGATGAATTATATTCTTAATGATTCATTGAGTTATTTACTATAATGTTTCACCATGATTAATGTTGTGATGGAAATTTATGATTCATTGAGTTGTTTACTATAATGTTTCACTAGGTTTTCCTATGCCTGTTTATTGAGGTTAGGGATGGAAAAAATTGTGTGTGTGAATTTTTAACTTACTAATATGTTGCTGAAATTTCTCCAAAGTCCTTATTTTTGTTGAACTCCTGTTGAGAAAATGGAGACTATGTAATGTATTATAACAATTTGTTAGTTGTTGATTAATACATTTGAGTGTGTTTTGGTGTGGGGTTTCTATCCTATAAGTGTTTCTCGTGGAAATCATTGCCTAATCACTACACCGGAACTTACCCTATAGTGGAGGTTATAAAATAGACTTTTAGTGTTACAAGATTGGCAAAATCATCAAGAAAAACCTCGGAGCTACAACCTCTATTTTTGGTAATGGAGGTTGTTTCATACACTATAATGAATATTCATTATAACTAAAAAATCTAGATGGCAAGAGGTTGTAGCGTATTTTTTGACCAGTGTTGATTGATTATATAATGCATATCGATGCGTATTTTATAAAACAAAAGGGTCAGTGTGTACCATAAATATAAATGCATCAGTACATATACTAAGAAGTAGACATATTGGTGCTAATATAATATTGTAACAACATCTTTTTGTTGTATATACACACACTGGTGCCTACATGCTGAATTTTTTTGAGCTTTGATCTTTAATCTTAATTTGTGAAATTACTAAGTACTTGAAATCAATTTAACAACCATACACATAAGCATCCACACATAACCCAGTATGTACCCTAGGGAAAACCCTTAAAGGAACAAGGGAGAAAAACCCTAGCAAATATCCTTAGCACAATGATAGATAGCAGAGAATGCCCTTTACAACTGTAGATTACACTCGACACCCCTGGTGCAAGATAAAAGATAATTCAAACACCTGAGGTGTAATCACTAAGAAAGAGAGAAGAGAGAACGATCCAATCATTCAACTGTATGCCCTGCACACAATTTAACTTGCAAATGTTGGTCTCATGCAAGAACTAGTGAATGCCTGCATGGGAGAAAGTCGTCTCATGTAGAAGATAGCGAATGCCTGTATGGAGAATTTTCTCTATGCTTCGATCTCATCATTTCTTCACAACAACTGTATAATACCTTTTCATTATTGGCATATATATTTTTTCTTTTGATTTTAGGATGAACTCGCCTTCTAACTAGATGATAGACCACTTAGTTAGGATACTAAATCAAGTGTCATCATGCAAGTATTGCAACTCAAGTCTTGTAACTTAAGTGTCATATTTTAGTTCAACATAAGTGCCACAACTTAAGTGTCTCCTTTTAGTTTAACTAAAGTGTTGTCATGCAAAACATTTTTAGTTAACTAGATCGTCTTTATTAACACTTAGTTAATTCTCTTAACTAGATATATTCTTGATTGCATCACTGAAATGATCAATTCGAGTTCTCCTTAATTAGCTGAAGTATTTCTTGCTAATATCACTTGGAGTTAAACAACTCGATTTCTCCTTAATTAACTAAATTCTTTATCATGAGCAATTCGAATGCTCTATTCTCAATGCAACTTATCTTTATTTATTGTCTTATCTTCATAGTCCACATGTTCCAACTTTAATTTCTCAATCATATAAATTATACTAAGGATATTTGTCCAATGATGTGATCATATTTTATAACTATCGTTTCTCATATGCTAAACTAATTCACTCTACAGGTGGCCAGTCTTTGAAGGAGACTTAATATATCATCCATATCAAGTGACCATAGTTAGTAATACATCACACAACATTCATGCTTTTACATGCAAATCAATACATATACACATGAGGTGCACCTCAACACACGAGGATCTGATTTGACACACAAGTCCTTAGTCTTGTCCAACGAGATTGTACACCATCATCACTTTTACATATCAAAGTACGTTCCTTAGCACATGAGACTTAGCCTTTACACATAGGATGCTTAGTCATCCTTTATTCCAACTCAAAATTTAATCCAAATTTCATGAGTCCAACTCAGGCTCCCGGGGGAACTACCTGAGCACATGAGGCCCAATCTTAGCGCATAAGATTGGATTGGAGAATGACTTATGATGTTGTAACTTTAACACTACATTCATTGTCAATACGCCACTGTGTAAATTTTAATACTGACATATCAATGCATATATTACGTTGTGACAACACCAGTGCATTTAGTTTACATACACCCTTATGAGTTTCACCATTTAAAAAGAATCGATGCACATATTTTAATCCAAACATACATGTGATTATGTTATATTATACCAACATCGATGTGGTTAACATTCACAACTGTGCCAGTGCCTCATATATTATTTATATGCATTGATGCATTTTTATATTTAAACACATTGATGTTGATATTATATTATATATTCAATATTGAATTTGTGTATAAAAATATGATCGGTGCACATATGCTACCAATATGAATTGGTGCATATATTTTCCCAAAGAGCATCGATACATATTGTTTGGAATAAAAGCATCAATGTTAATATTTCCAAATAACATTGGTGCCTATAAAATTTGCAGAAGAATAGTTCCTTTATTATGTCAATGAGAACCAATGGCTAAAATTTGAGTGGGAATCAATTCATGGAAATGAATCAAAAGGAATTGATTAGTGCGGATATGCATATATATATATTTTTTAACAAATTTTCAATTAATCATTCAAGAGTCAAATATTTTTTATAATAATAGGGTGCTTACACAAAGTTGAGGGGCCTTTTAGATGCAATTGTAGTTTGTAAAAACTCACAATTGATTTGAAAAAACAAAATGCATGTCGTTCCTTAGCATTAGGTTTAGAGGGGTTTGAACTTGATAGGTCAAATAACATGTGGGCTAGGAAAAAAGAAATGTGCAATGATTTGTAGTTGAAAAATGCATGCAGGATTTGTAGTTAGAAAATGTGTGTGCAATTTAAAACTACAAATCATGCACGTGATTTGCACAACATCTTATAAACCCCCAAAATGATCTCTCTCTCTCTCTCTCTCTCTCTATTTGTCCCTAACTCTCTCTTCATATTCCTCCCTCCTTAACTCTAGTACCTCCATATTTTTTGTTCTATCTCCCTCCATCCTTATCTCTCCCCATCACTCTCCATCCCTTTCCCTCTATCTCTCACCATCTCTTCCAATTGTTGTCTTCAGGCCACATTTTAATGGAAAAAAAGACCAAAAACATAGTAAAAACAATTCTCAAGTGCTCCTGCCCCTAAACCCCCGCAACCTTCAATACAAGAGGGTGTAACACCCCATTGGACCCCCCTTTCTCAAAATGGTCATTTATTCATTGGTCTAGAACTATCTTGAGAGTACCCAAAAACATCATGTTTTGATATGTTGGTAATAAAAAAGGACACCCGCACTCCATGTTTTTTTTGCATACCTTGAATCTATAAATTTTGTTTCTTCTAAGGCCAAACCATCACAACAATGGATCTCACCATACTAATTCACACTCCATCATGCAAATCTAGGATCATGAGCAACTTTCTTCAATCGTTATCATAACAACGACTCCATTTACACTCAACTAGATATTGATCAAATCACTCTCGTTGGAGTGTTAGAGTCTACCAAGATCTGATACTAAATGTTGGTTCCAATATTTACCACTCCCCCCAATCTCTCTCTTTACCCCCCACTCTCTCTCTTATCTCTCCTCTCCCATCTTTCTCTCCATCCCCTTATGTCTCCCACCCGCACCTTATGCCCCTCCCTTCCTATCTCTTTCCCTCGCTCTATCATTGTCTCTCCCTCACTCCCTCTAATTCCCCCCATCACAATTTCTCTCTCTCACTCCCTGAATTTATTCCCCCCCCCTCTCTCACCCCCCTTACCTCCATTGATTTCTCTCTCACTCACTCTCCCACAATTTTAGTCAATGTAAATTTAGTTATATGAACCCTTACTTTCTATATACATGAGAAACTTTTCATATGAACCCTTACTTTCATTCGATGTGTTCTTGCACCTATTAATTTTTAATTTCTAAGAGTGGATGAAGATGTTGTGGCTAGGATGGTTATTTCACTTGTCACAAATTTCAACATTACCCTTTCGAGAGGAAATTTTAATGCCTTTCAACTCGGAGATGAATGAACCTATTATTCTAGTTAGAGAAAATCAAATTGAACAAGATACAATGAATTTATATATCTTGGATGGCCAACAGACTGTAACTGTACATCAAAAGATAATTAAATATGCAAAATACAAATCTTTTCATCCAATATATCTTCTTTGTAAATCTCGTTTTCTCTGAAATGATGTTCCACATAAATTCATTACATGTTAGTGTAAGCAGCAAAATATGTCTAATAAAAAATTTGTTGACATTCCATTTATTGATCAAGTCATCAATGCATGAGAAAAATGGGTATATAGTAATAGGCCTAGCCTCCCTAGAAAAGGTCACAATCCTTCAATGGAGTGGAAAGTGGATACATTTTTTTCTTTCAAACATCGTTTCACCACTACAAACATTTCAATCGAATTTTAATTTCTCTTTAAACTTAATAATTCATTGGATTGCAAAATTTTTAGAATGAATGTGTAGATATATTCGATGTATCCAGCAAAGAAAGTCTTAAAGACAAGATGAATCATGTCTTGATTTTGGATGATCTTTGTAACAGATGGTGCATAGAATTTGAGCTACATAAAACTATGTTGATTGGCATGCTCCCAAAACAACATCCATCATGATTTTGTGTATAATAAAACAATACAATACGGGTCTAATTTTTTTAAACCTCTGTGTGATATGGATGAGACAAAGTTGAGAATCACAATAGATAAAATAATTCAAGTATCTATTTGGTCGAGTACTAAAGTAGAGTGTAATGTCAATTCAAATACTCTTTTGTAGTATTGCAAGAGAGCCAAAGATGAAAGAGCAACCAAAAATATGATTGTTAAATATTTGAGTGTTGAAGAATATGAATTTTATTCTTAAAACAATATGTTCGACAAAAATGTGATAGAGTTTTATAAATTGCTCAAAATCATTTTCAACAGTTTTGCAGTATTATATGTCATGACAAGCAGGTCAAGTCTTCTATGAGGAAACAAAAATGAGCACTAGACGAGGATGATTTTTGGTTTCCAAAAGAGGCATTGCCTGTTTTATAAATATATATCAAGTAAAAACAATTAAGAGTCTCTATGGATTAGAGAATTTTTAGGGGCAAAATTTAGCCCATGGGTTATTTTTAGACCCCTTTTCCCAAAAAAAAGATTCACAATTTGCCTTTTTTTCAAAGATGATTTTCCCTAATTCCATGGGATAATTTTTTTTACTCTAGAAATCGCCAAAATTGTCCAAAAACTATGTAAAGTCCTTAGAAATTTGAATATTTTTACAACAAAAAAAAAAACAACAAATATTTTATGGTTGTAAGTTTAAGAATTGGTAAGATTCACCAAGGTTTCTACACTTTGAGAAAATTATGAATCCTTAAAATTTTCCATGCTATGGATTCTATGAGAGATACTACAAGATTTACATGTTGATCTTTTTTTCCATCTACATTACGGAAGACACTAAAAGGGATTAGGTACTTTCAAAACGCATTGTGTTGTGAGCTAGTTGTGTTCAATATGTGCAACTGTTTATATGGATGGACATAAAATGGAATACTTGAGATGTCATTTTTCTTGGCATCAAATAAATAACTTTTTACTTGTGTTTTTATAGGTGATCTGAATGCTTCCTATTCAGAAAGCCTTCTCTTGATTCACAAAGAAAATAAGAAAACCTGTGAAAGAATAAGACGATATTGATATCATTATATAATTTGATAAATACTAATATACATATACATGTATATCTCTTGTAAAGTGTTGGAAAGTTGTCTTAGAGGGGAACAATATGTCTTCTACTTTTTTAAATGGAGTGGACCACTGAAAACTTGTCATTCTTTGATAACCCAGCTTTCAAATATCTGAGCTTCCAAACGAGAGAACATGTATTTTCAAAATAATGGGGGATATATTTTTGGGATTATTTAGTGACGAAATTGACATCGTCTCAAGGAATTGTCATCTCTATCTATGGTGGTGCTAGATTAATTCATTCTTTGAGAAAAAATACAGACCCGTGCTTTGTTTTTATTGTGGAAATGGTTGAACATGAACTATTCACGAACCAATTCTATCAGTTTGTGTTGAATGAGAGAAATGAAGTTCTTTTGTATATTTATTTACAAATTTTTTGTTTCAATATGTGTTTTGATTCTTTGTTTCTTTATAAACAACATTTATTCTTTGTGCTTTTAGCTGCAAGTATGGGTGATTTGAAAGAATCTTCTAATAAGAAGAGCAAATCAGATCAGTATGATGGTGTTGAATTATCAATAAACAATTATAATTATGATAGAAATGAACAATCTACAACTTGGGCTGGTGAAGAAGGTGAGATTCTATATTCTGGTTCATGGATGTTTAAAGTTGTAGAGGATCACATGGAAGAAATGGAACCAAGCATAAATTTTTTAGATCGCTCCTTAAGCTTCATTGTAGTTGGTCTCGAATCCAATATAAACAAATCAATTGTAGGTATGAGACAATCAATATTCTTTCTAGGTCGTTAAAAATTTGTGTGAGAAGATTAGTTTGCATTTTATGACACATACCTTTTTTTGGTCGGATTCTCATAAAAAAACATTTGTTGATTTTAGAAATTGAAGGTTTTTTATTTTCAAATCTAGGTAGTTTGCTTAGTGAGTTTTTGATGACCAATTACCCTATCAAAACTAAGTTTTGTCCATTCCTCATTCTTATAAAAGCTAACTCGCCCTAATATATGCATTATGACATGACCTAAGTTATCCTTCCATGATCCTTCAATCATGGTTGTTTCATATGTTATTCAACATTGCCTTTTCTTTTGGTTGAGGAAATTATTTTATCACCTTCCCATGTTTGGTCCTTCTCTTGAGCCAAGTCTGATTTTTAAGCATGCAGCAATAGTATCCATACCTCATTTTGGTTGAAGGAACTCCTCATTTCCCCCCTCCAACGAATATATCCCTACCAACCATGACACATCTTTCGCTAGGGGATTTCTTAAGAGGCGTAGTACCATAGATTCCACTTGCATCATCGGTAGTTTACCGTAATATATTTACATCATTCATCCCTAAATGATTTGTTCCTTTCAGTGCTTAAATTTGACTCGTTTATTTACTTGGCATTGATTATCATCATCATTGATTACTGACCATATGGTTTCTATCATGCTCAAATTCAACTCATTATCACATTATGGAGAACCATACTTAGCAATGTAAATGTTTTGGATTTAGTGGAATAACATGCCCACATTTGTGGCTCTTTTCTTTCTTGTATTTAATATTCTTACATGTCTAATTCCATTATTTTTTTGCCTAATACTTAATAGTTTCACCTGGAAAGGCTATACCATTGATTCCAAACTATGTATTATTTCACTTTAACCTAGCTCCAAATTGTTAAACCTTGATCCCATTTCTATTATTTGTGGCTTACGAATGAGCGGAGTGCTTACACATAGAACGAGCCTTGTCTACGAAGCAGAGCGACCTCACTATATCAATCATATGAGAATGTGTATGCATTTACTTGGTGGATCAATTTTCCTTACTTTTCCTTGCAATTCATGTTCCACATGTATTCTTTTATGATATATGATTGGATACCTTTATGGGCTGCTCTTGGACACTTCATATGAGTAGGACTTTATATCTACATGAGGTGGTGCATAGTAATGTTTATGAGTCCTTGTAACACTCTTGTAATGCCCAAATATTTCATGTGATCTCTTCTTGGATTTTTATATATCTTATTTCCCATGAAATGAGTATGATCCAACCTATATTTTCCTTTATAGTAAATTAATACCTACATTAGTTTGGTATTCAACTTATTTTGCTTCTCCCGATCTTTGAACATTCTTCCCGTATCAACTCTACAACCGTGCACTTTCATCCTCAAGATTTTCATGATGACCATGGTATCTATCGGTTCATTGTTAGTTTTTTCCCCATTAGACTATATTTTTCATTACCCACACATATATTTTAACCTTTGGATTCTTCTTCAAGACTACATGGAAATTCCCCTTCTCCTATTTTGTTTTTTTAGTTATGTTCTAAACTCTAAATTGGGCCTCGATCTAATGCAAATTTATAATCTGTAATATGTACCATATTGTTGTAATTTGTCTACAATGTGTTCATACCATCAAATTTTATAAACAAACTTTATTTCAAAATTTCAATAAAAAAATTCATATATATTTAAGAATTATGTAAACTATCGATTTGACAATTTTGTTAAATTATAGCCACAATCCCCTTTTCTATCCAATTTATGAAGGATCTTAAACACTTATTCATGATATGATTGTTGTTATTTATTCTCCTACTTATACTCTTTCCAATTACTATACCCATTCTCATTTATGATCTCAAAGATGAAAGTTATAACCCTCCAAAGCATGCAAATTTACCCAATTTGGAACTATTCATGTAGTTTCACTTATATTAGGGACAACTTCTTAGCCATGTAAAAGAAAATATAGAAATAATTAGTTTTTTTTTTTTTTTTTTAATATTGGGTGTTGATAAACCATATAATTCTAAGTACTCATACACCTTTAGATTCTTGATCCAATGCTCCATTCAAATTCTATTAGATTATGCACTTGTCAATTTTTAACTTTGGAATTTTCTCCAGACTTGGAATTTTTAGTAGAAATTACTATCTCACAAACTAAGAATTTATGTGAAAACTCCCTCTCACCATATCAATAAGTAGGTAAAACATCACATTCCTATATTTTTTTCAGTCTCAAAATCTTATGTCAATTTTACCTCCAAGGTTTCCAAAAGCACAATTGTGCATGCCCAAATAGTGGATTTTGGCCTTCTTCTACACTTCTGCTCCAAAACCTTTGGGATTTGAAAAAATACACCTTGATTATTTGTGTGCTTAGACAATAATTGATCCATAACAATTTCAACCCCATTGTAAATTTTAGGGCCCACATCCAATCATTGGGTGATTATCTTCAAAAATCACTATTTCCTATTTGTAGGAAATTTGGAGAAAAACATGTCACATCCCTTTGAAATTTTTATAGTCATATTTATTGCAGGAAAAATTAAGTTTTTGGCTTGATTTCTTTTTTAACTTCTCTAGTTTTTGTTGATGTGGTAGGATACTAACGTGGCATGACTTGTGGCTACCTATGTGGTAGTGGGGTCCCCCATGGTCATCTTCATACGTTTCCATGTCACATAGATCACCATCCATCTCTATTAGGTCAGGATTTCATGATGTGAAGAGATATTGAATAGAGTGAAAGTACCTCTCTCACAAGTACTATGACGACATGATTAAAGAGTTCCATGAGATGAGATTGGGGCAGCTGACCATGGAAGAGTATGCAAATAAGTTCTTGGAGTTGTTGAGGTATGTTAGATACATCAAGGATGATAAAGTGAAGTGGTAGAGAAATGTCCATTCGTCGTGGGTGGGTTAGCCACTTATGCAAATTTGAATGTTCTACCACTTGGTTCCTATGATATTCTCCTTGGAATGGATTGGTTAGAAGTGCACAGAGTTAAGTTGGATTGTTACGATAAGACTTTTGATTGCATGGATGAAGAAGGAAATCCAAGAGTTGTAACAAGAATTCCTAAGGTGATTTCTGTTAGGAATATTTCAGCAATGCAGCTGAAGAATTTCTGTAGGAAAGGTTGCTAGTTGTATATAGCTCATGTGTTGGAGGCAGCAGAGAATGAAACTCATAGGTTAGAGGACTTTCATGTAGTGCAGGAATTCATAGATGTTTTCCCTGATGAAATTCCAAGGCTTCCTACAAAGATGGACATTGATTTTACAATTGACCTTTTTCCTGGAGCAGCACCAGTGTCCAAGACACCCTGCATGATGAGCACACAAGAATTGTTAGACCTAAAGATGCAACTGCAGGAATTTTTGGAAAAGAAGTATATCAGGTCAAGTGTGTCCCCTTGGGGAACACAAGTTCTGTTTGTAAACAAGAAAGATGGTAAACTCAGGTTGTGTATTGATTACAAATAGTTGAACAAAGTCACTGTGAAGAATAAATACCCTTTACCTAGAATTGATGACCTTTTTTATCAAATGAGAGGAGAAAAGGTATTTTCCAAGATTGACTTGAGGTTTGGTTACCATCAGGTAAGAATCAAGGATGAAGATATTCATAAGATGGCCTTCAGAACAAGGTATGGACATTATGAGTTTGTAGTAGTACCATTTGGTCTAAAAAATGCACCAGCTACATTTATGTGTCTCGTGAATAGTGTCTTCATCAAGTATTTTGGAAAGTTTGTTCTTGTTTTCCATGATGACATCCTTATCTATTCTAAGAATGAAGCAAAGCATGAAGAACATATGAGAATATAATTGGAATTGCTCAGGGAGCATAAGTTATATGCAAAGTTGAGCAAATGTGACTTCTATAAAGATAGAATTCATTATTTGGGTCACAGTATCTCAGATGAAGGAATATGTGTGGACCTTGAGAAGATTGAATCCATTATGAATTGGCCAACCCCAAGAAATGTGACAGATGTGAGGTCTTTTATGGGACTTGCAGGATACTACAGGAGATTCATTGAAGGATTCTCCAAGGTTGCACATTCAATTACTTCTTTTCAAAAGAAGGGGATAAAGTTTGAATGGAAACCAAGGTGTGAAGAAAGCTTCCAGCAGTTTAAGAATCTTATCACAAGAGCACCAGTTTTGAAAATCGCATACCAAGAAAAATATTTTGTGGTGTGTACGGATGCATGCATTCAAGGACTTGGAGGAGTCCTTATGCAAGACAACCACGTTGTATTCTATGAGTCCAGAAAGTTGGTGGATCATGAGAAGAACTATGCTACTCATCATTTAGAACTTACAACCATAGTACATGCTCTCAATATGTGGAGGCATTACTTAATGGGCAGAATATTTGAGCTAAGGACAGACCACTGTGGTCTGAAATATTTGTTTGATCAGCCAACTTTAAATTCTAGGCAAGCTAGATGGCTGGAGTTTTTGTGTGATTTTGATTTTGAAATCAAAGACATAAAAGGAAAAAAGAATAAAGTGGTTGATGCACTCAACAGGAAGGTGCATGAAATGCATGTGGCGTCTCTCAGTATTTTCCAACCAAATTTGAGACATCAAATTGTTAATCATACTGTTGAAGATGAAATGTATGTGCAAATAAAGGATAAGTTGCAGCAACAAAGTATTGAAAATAAGTATGAGGGATATAAATTGGAATAAGATGGACTTCTTATCTATAAGAACATAATTTATATCCCAAATGTAGTAGACTTGAGGAGAGTTTTCATGGATGAAATCCATCAAGCTCCATATTCTGGTCACCAGGATATCAGAAGACAATTTCTACAACCAGAAAGTAGTATTTTTGGCCAAGAATGAAAAAGGACATTGCTGAGTATATTGCTAAATGCATGAAATGTCAGTAGGTAAAGGTTGAGCATCAACACCCAGATGGTTTGTTGCAGCCTTTGCTAGTTCCAGAATGGAAATGGGAAGTTATTTTCATGGATTTTATTACAGGATTGCCAAAGAATGCAAGAGAACATGATTCCATCATGGTTGTGGTGGAAAAGTTGACAAAGACATCACATTTTATACTGGTCAAGTCCACGTTTAAGGTTGATGCCATTCCAAAACAATTCATGAAGGAAATTTTCAGATCGGATGGATTGTCGAAGGCAATAATTTCTGACAGGGATACCAAGTTCACTTCCAAATTTTGGAAGAGTCTATTTGCATATTTGGGTACAAAGATGAACTTCAACACTGCCTACCATCCTCAGACTGATGGTCAGATAGAGAGGGTGAATCAAGTGCTTGAAGACATGATTTGCATGTATGTGATGGACAAACACACCAATTGGGAGGATTATTTACACTTGGTAGAGTTTGCCAATAATAATGGACAGCAAGCATCCTTGGTGATGAGTCCATATGAAGCTTTGTATGGAAGAAGGTGTAGGACACCAGTGACTTGGGATAATCCAGTGAACATGATTGTGATTGGCCTAGATTTTCTCAAGGAAATGGAGCAAGAGGTTGTAAAGATTAGGCAGAACCTGAAAGCAGCCCAGGATAGGCAGAAAAGCTATCATGGAAAGCATAGAGTGCATAGAGAGTTCAATGTTGGGGATCATGTTTACCTCAGAGAGAGGGAAAGGAAGAGTTCCTTGAAGCTTGGAAGTTGTGCCAAGTTGTCACCTAGATACTGTGGGCCATTTGAAGTGCTTGAAAGAATAGGGCTAGTTTCATATAGATTGCATTTCCTGCTAGCACTAGAGCTCATAATGTTTTTCATGTTTCTTTGATTAAGAAATATGTACATGATCCTAACCATGTGATTGATTGGGATGTGATCCAGGTGGAACCAGAGGGAGAGTTCCAAATCGAGCCATTGTGCATCCTCAACAAGAAGGTCACTGTGCTCCAGAATCAAGCCGTTGGATAGGTAAAGGTGTAGTGGAAGCACTACGGTCTTGAAGAGGCTACGTGGGAACTGGAGGATGTCATGCAATTGACATATCCATTTTTGTTCAATTTTGTAAAGAACTAAGGACAGTGCTATTGGAAGTGGGAGGGGAATGTAATACCTCATTTTTGACCCCATGGTATTAAATTGTACATGATGTATATATTGTGTTTGAATCATGGCAAGGAGCTCAAGGCCAAGGCCCTGCCATTGATTGGTGTTTTGTGTATCACTGATCTGGATTGATACTGATGGTTATAGTGCTGAGTGAGAAACTGTATATATATTTTGGAACACCATGTAAAAATGCAATTAATAAAATACCACAACTAGCTATGGGGATGCAACGTGAAAGAGATGGGGGCATGATTCCACAAAGGATAGGGAGGGGAGTTAGTCAAACTCCTGATTCAATAGGGTGAGACCAGATGTCAATGGGGGAACCCATGAACCATCAGTTACCTTTTTTTCCTTTGTCCTCAATCATTCATTTCTTCCAGAAGTTGGTTGAGGCAATTAATTTCTTAGGTAGAGCAAGACATAAAGTTTGATTGTGTGCCTAAGAAAACATGCAAGTCTACAGTCTAGGAAGCTACATTCTTGTTTCTGAAGCAAGAAAACATTGGGATGTGTTCCCAGTCTATTTTTTTCGTGGGTCACACTGAACGTTTTGGTTAATCTTCCATACCATGGGGGTTTTGTTCAGTTGGTCATTCCATTGTTTGGGGGTTCAATGCTCGTTCACGCAGAGAACTCATTCCATTCATTATGCTATTGTGGATTCATGATTACTGGAGAGATGCACATCATGGTGGTTGTTACCCTACGTAGCAAAAGTGTGGTTCCACAACAATGGTTTATTGTGTAACAGTGTGGTATGAAACCCTGGTTTCCTGTGTGCAAGTGAACCCTATTTCTCTTGTGTTACGGACTAGTATGCAAACCTGTTGTCTGTGTTACAGAGTGGAGCCTATTTTGTTGTGTCTCTTTGTGGTTTGTTGTGATATGCACCCTAGTTTGGGTTTGAACTGTATACAATACTGAGGAGTGGAAGAGACGATGAATGGGTTTGATAAACCTAGTGCAAAGAGGAACCTCATTAAAATATAAGAGTGTTTGGTGAATCTTCTATGCACGCCATGAAGAGCACTGGAAGGGAAGGCATAGCCAGAGGGACTGTGTAGCAGAGAAGGGGATGCTTCCTTATGTTGGGTGTGTAGGTATTGTGTATGCCAGGCCAGATAGATCTTGTGGAGGTGTCCCTAGCTCTTGAATGAGCCACTAACTTAGTTATTCTACCTTTTCGTTGCCTTAGCAACCTTATAAACACAACTGGTAGTTGGCTTGGCGGTGTCTTGTTATTCATTTGGCCTTGTGTGACCCTTGGCTGGAAAACATGAGAAACCCATCTCTTAGTTGGCTTAGTTGGTCCTTAATGTAAATGTTGGCTTGTTTTCCTGCATCTTGAGAAACCCAATTGCGTATTGGTTTGGATGGACATTCAAAGAAACCCAACTGCAGGTTGGATTGACTATGTTAATGTGTTTGTTGGCTTGATTGTGTGTAGTCTGAGAAACCCAACTGTTTGTTGGCTTAGCCGTGTAGCCTGTGTAACCCAGCAATGTTTTGGCTTGTTTCCTATAGCCTATGAAACCCATATGTTGGCTTGCCTAGTTCTTACTGTGAATGTTGTTAGCTTTACTATGTGCAGTCTGAGAAACCCAACTGTTTGCTGGCTAGGTTGTGTGGCCTAAGAAACCCAACAATGTATTGGCTTGTTTTCCTGCAACCTGTTAACCCAATTGTGTATTGGCTTGGCTGGATAGTCAAAGAAACCCAACTGTACGTTGGATGGACTGTGTTTGATGTGTTCTGGCTATGTGTGAGCCTATGTTCCCTAGTTCCTTGTGGAAATCATGCCCAGCTCGGGGGTGGCAGTGGTGATGAGAGAATAATGAACACACTGGCCTATGGTTGGGTGGAATGTTGCAGTGATATAGATAGTTGCGGGACAACTTCATCATCAAATATAAGTATTCTATTGTATTGTTTGTGCAATGTATTTGCTTATTAATGAAATGATTATGTTGAATGCTTGTTGGATGATTTAAGTAGATTTATTGCTATTATTTTTTCCTTCATTTTACTTCTTCATATGTTTTTGGTTTCCAATGCATTTTTCCTAAGTTCATGGAGGCTAGAAGCCTGCTACAGAGTCAGAATGCATCTGACTTAGCGTTCCCACCCCTTCAAATCCCCCTGGGGAAGGAGGAAGCTGGAATCTAGAAAAGAGAATTGGAAACATGGAAGAATGTTGGATTTTCGATTCCTAGTATCCTCCTGCGGAAGGCAACAGCGAAGAAAGAGCCAAGATTTCGAAGGAAAAATTGGATTTTTGCATCTCGAGCTGCAGCAAAAAGGTGGAAGTCAGTAGAATGAAAAAAGGATAAGGCAGAAAGTCAAGTTTCCGAACCTCGAATTTCGAAGTCCGAAGTCCAAGATCGAAATTCGGAAGCCATAATTTGGGAAACCTACAAGTAAAGTAGTGCTTTCGTGGGTTTCCTCTTTTCGAGGCCGAAAGTCGAAAAGCAGAAGGTCAAAAGTCGAAAAGCGGGAAACCAACGGGCAAGGTAGTCTTTTCGCACATTCACAAGTTTCGAGGTCGGAAGGTGGAAAGTAGAAGTGCGGAAGGCAGAAGAATCGTTAAATGTTTCCGTCAAATGTTAAGTTTTGATTCCTGAGTTTTAAGGTTGGAAGGTAGAAAGTGAAAGTGTGGAAGGCGAAAGAACGGTTAAATGTTTCCGTCGAATGTTAAGTTTCGATTCTCAAGCTCTGAGGTTGAAAAGGAAGAAAGCGAAAGTGCGAAAGACAAAAGGCAAAAGAATGGTAAAGTATCTTCCTCACACATTATGTTCCTGATTCCTGAGTTCTACAAGCAGAAGGAGAAAATGATAGGTTCAGTGTGAAAAAGGTGATTCTGGTCGTCGAAGTGATCTGTTTAGGGTGAAACGATTGTTACAGTGGTTTCTAAGCCTAAGAATTAAGGTTGAAGGATGTTACATGACCCATGACTATGTTGAAGAGAAAGAAATAGTGATTTTAAGTTATTCCACATATCAGTCAGGTGTATGGGCACTGGGTTCGTGGACATCGTGGTATATCAAAGCTGTTTAAAGAAAAAAAATTATACATTGAGGTATACCAAGATATGGGTACATGACAATATTCCTTCTCGTATCTATAATCAGATTGGAAGAAGATGGAGAGGTTCACATGCACAGTCCCAGGATGTTGATGCACAGAAGAACCAAGATTCTACATTACTTCTCCATAGAGTTGCAGATTGTAGCAATTTATTCCCAAGTTTTTGCTAAAACAATTTGTCTTAAGTATGGAAGCTTGTTTCATGATTACCTACTTATTTTGAGTGGGGGGAAGGGGGGGGTGGGTTCCCATGAGGTTTTCCCCATTTTCCTTATTGTATTAAGTAGTATTTTATTCATTTAGATTGTCTGGGTGACTTTTGGCCTAGTTTTCAGGGCTCAAGTTGTCCAAAGTTAGGATTAAGGGGAGGGGGGTGTTAGGATTAATTAATCCTCATTTTTCCAATATAGTCTATTTGGTTATTTCCCTTAACTTAGGAAGTTATTATCACTATACTAGAGTATGAGGGACACACCTGGAGGTTATTTTCAACTTACTGCATCTTCATGCATGATTTTATGTGCCTTTGGGACCAATGCTTGCAATATAGGAGCCCACTCTAAGTGCCACCATCAATCACCTTGAGTTGGTTGTGGTAGGTAAGCAGTTATGCTGAGTTATCCTCCAGTTACTTTCAGTTAGATCACAATCGGTTAGCCTAGCACCAATTTTATATGCATGCAAGGAGTGTGGTGCCTTTTGTCCACCTAGATCATCAGTTAACTAATTGTAGACTGATTTTGACATCCGGATTTTAACTAGTGAGCTCCAACTATGATTTTTCCACACTGAGTGAGCTAAACAGTTAGTTAGAGTTGGTAGATTCGAATCCTATACACAATATTTAAATTCTATTTTGTGTACTACCATTGTATTATTGATTAATTAATGAAGATTAATGTTGTGATTATCTGAGCAATTCTTGTCCAATTAATCTGAAATTTGTGTCATGAATTCTTTGCTTAGTGTATATTAATCTTAATTATTCCACTACATAATTCCTTTCCAATAGCTCTCATATTGTCCTGTAGATCTATGGTTCTCAAATTTAACATAGTGTAGATCTCATTATTAAAACTATTTTTGGACCTAGGTCATTTGCAATGCTCACTTCAACAAAAACTAGATTTAGCATCTCTTTTTGCATCCATTTTTGCATCTAGACCATCTTTCAGTGTATTTTTCTTCATTTTTTGGACAAAATGGTGCAATTTCACGAGTTGGTACTATTTTAGGCATTTTTTGCATCCTTTTTCTAAATCTAGCGCAAATTGTGACATACTTTGCACCGGGTTTTGCACCTAGTTACGCGCCAGGTTTTGCATCAGGTTTTGCGACAGGTTTTAAGTCTAGTTTTGCACCTAATTTTGCGCCTATTTTGTACATATACTCTTGTTGCGCCCCCTTTTACGTCCATGTTTGCCTCAACTTTTATGCCCTTGTTTTCATCCACTTTTGCATCCTTTTTTACATCCACTTCTGCTTCTTTTTTTCCATCCCTTCCTACACCAAGTTTTGCATCAAATTTTACATCATGTTTTGAGTCTAGTTTTGCATCTCGTTTTGTTTCAACCAATTTTGCATCCACTTTTGCATCCATTTTTTCGTCCCCTTTTGCACCCACCTTTTTTATCCCTTTTTGCATCCCATTTTGCATCCATGTTTACGTATTTTTTTGCATCTACTATTGCATCCACTTTTGTTGTGTCCCAATTCACACCCATTTTTGCGCCTACTTTTACACCCACTTTTGCTTCAACTTTTGCATCCTAGTTTGCATCTTTTTTTGTATCCAATTTTATATCAGTTATTGCATCCCTTTATGCATCCATTTTTGCATCCACTTTTGCATTAGGTTTTGCGTTAGGTGTTACAACTACTTTTGCATCTACTTTTGTTGCATCCACTTTCACATCCAATTTTACATCCATGGTTGTATCCAATTTTGCGCCACTTTTTTCATCATGTTTTGCTTCCACGTTTGCATCATTTTTTTCATCCACTTTTGCATCACCTTTTGCATCCATTTTTGGTGCACCCCATTATGCGCCTACTTTTGTTGCATCCATGTTTGCATCCTTTTTTGCATCCATGTTTTTATCCACTTTTGCATCTAGTTTAACACCCAGATGTTGAACATAACAACGAGGATAATGATTATGATATTGAGGATGGTTATGATGATGATGATAATGTTGTTGATAATGAGGAGAACGATGACAATGATCATGATAAGGATAATGGAAATGACGACATTGGAAATGATTATGATGGCAATGAAATGAATAATGATGATGGTGATGATGACAATGACAATGATGATGAATACAATAAGAAGGATGATGTTTATCATCTTAAAAAATAAGCTGTTATTTGTCATGCATAAATTGTATGTGTACTCCATGACCCTTTTCCACTAATCACATATTTTGGGTAGATGCTATTTCTTATTCCAAAGATAATGATGAATAACTAATGAAAAAGCCAATAATGATGATGATGATGATGTCAAGGACAACAATGATGATGATGACATGAATGTTGATTATGCCGATGATGATGACTATTGTGATAGTCATGGTGACAATGACAAAGATGATGATGATGGTGATCATCATTTCCATCATCTTCATCATAAAAAACATCATCACTGTCATTGTCATCTAGTTCATCATCGTCATCATTTCAAGCATATGGGATATGTTTACCATTTAAAGCATGCATAACAAGTGGTATACATTTACAATTTTAAGCATGCATAACTTATAACTATGATTGAGCACATTTTAATCTTGGAGCTTGTAGTGAAACTGGGTTTATTTACCTCTACCAACACTTTCTTATAAGGATCATCATCATCATCATCATTTCTCATGGAATTCTCATTGTCATCCTAATTTCCATTGTCATCATTACTATCATCATCATCATCATCATCACCATATAATCACATCATTGTCAACTTCATCGTCATTGCCATCGTTTTCATCATCATTCATCTCATCATCATCATCATCATCATTGTCATTGTCTGATCCAGATTTATGCGCGAACAAAATGAAAGAACATATACAGAATCATAATAACAGACATTTTGCAAAGATAACAGAGATACAGTAAACACATATTCTATTAAATGGCGGAAATAGAACAGACTGTAATACAATTGCTAGAATGGTGGTAGCTATCTCTGAGAAGAGATGTGGCCGCTACACTCATTCATGCTAAGCTTAATACAAAATGAGGCCAAAGGGGCCTATTTATAATAATAATGAGGGTGAGAACCCGAAAAGCCAAAAACGTAACCCTAGAAGATGAATCGTCATAAAGTTTGCGGCCCCAAGGTGGTAAGTTGAACAATCAACTTCCTGGGGTCATAACTTTTGCATACGATCTCCAATTTGGGCGTTCGATAGTTTGTTGGAAAGGTCTATCTAAGCTTTACAATTTTTGGTCACCCAAATGCATGCTGATGGCAACCATTTGGCCCCGAATCTCCAAAAAACGTCGTTTAGGGCCTCAAAACGGCCCCCAAAGTTTAGGACTCGAAAAACTGCCGAAAAATAACTAGGAAATTGCCACAATGGACAATTGTTTTGAGCCAGTGGAATATGTGGGTGGCCACTGATCTCCATCTGGATCATTGTCATTGTCATCATCAACAACAACATTGTCATCATCATTATCATGTAATCACATAATTATGAATGTCATTGTCATCAAATTAATTACATT
This sequence comes from Pseudotsuga menziesii, assembly GCA_001517045.1. Taxonomy (NCBI): domain Eukaryota; kingdom Viridiplantae; phylum Streptophyta; class Pinopsida; order Pinales; family Pinaceae; genus Pseudotsuga; species Pseudotsuga menziesii. The sequence goes on from LPNX011134214.1 coordinate 49,175, forward strand.
TATTGTTTCCACTTTAGCACCCCAAATCAATTACATTTACTTTCTCCTTATGCTAGTCTGTATTGGTGCAAAACTAGGTGGTTGATATCATCATGATTCTAAAATGGACACAAATTGCGTCCACTATAACATCCCAAATAAATTACATTTAAATTTTGCTTGTGCTAGATTCATGTCTAGGTGAAAAAATAGGCACATTATATAAAGATCTTGCTAAAGTGGAAAAAACATGATTTGATGAACAAAGGTGACAACAAAATCAAAATATGACGTTTCCTCAATTTGGCATCTTACTTTTCATTTCCTATTATAGTTAATCAAAAGTATTTTGATTTGGAGGGTAGTTCTGAATCACATAATCTAATTGAAATCCCATTTGAACATCTATATGAATACTACATGGATTATATATATGTTTAAGTGAATCATATTTGTTTTAAAGGTGAGCTTATACATAAACTAATCAAAGGTTTTTTCTATAGTGTAGTTCACGTACATTTGTGTTAACCAATTCCTTCAACTGCACAAGTTATATTTGTATGTACATGCATATGACAAATTCTACAATATACATATATAACATTTTTTAATTCTCAAGGAATAACTTCATATCACTTCTAACCATTATCAACCAATAGATGAAACTAACCACAATAACTATTATCCAACTAATTCTTGTTATTTTTGGCTACCAAGTCATATTAACTTATAAACATTTTAAAGACATTGCACTAGGTAACGAGTATAGAGACAAGAATCAACACATTAATTTAGATTATGAGTTCTAATGGCATAGTAATTGAATGATTATTGTAGCCAAATAATAACGAAGTATTTTAAAATGGGACATAAAAACCATTATTATTTAAATATGAATTACATATCTGACTGTAAATTTAGAAGTCTTCATTCACATTATAATATGCATCTAGGTCTTCCAATTTTTCCTTGTCAATGTTCATATGTTCTTGCAAGTACCTCATATTATTCTTGCTAAACCATCCTGCTAAAGTGGTATTGTAATCATCCTCATCTTCACTTTCATCATATTCTGTATCAATAAAATTTGTTTCCAGATCACTTACATGAATGTCACCAGATCTATTTTCATCATTGCTTTCGATATCATCCATATTATCTTCCTCCATAATATCAGCTTCCTCCATGATAGCATCTTCTGAAGATGCACCTGTGACCCTGCTTCTCCATATTGCTAAAGGAATATTGTCATCATTATAATCTTCACATTATTCTACTAGATCTTCTTCAACTTGAACATCATCATGGATGCCAATTTGTTCTCCCTCAGCTATTTTTGGTTGGTCATCATTGGTTTTCTCAGTATTGATTGAAGCATCTTTGAAAACATGTCTTAATCTTAGATCATAATGAATGACAAATATCCATTTTGGATCCAAAATACCTTCATAGAAAAATACCTTTGCATGAATTAGATCCATATATTAGACATATGTTATTACATTTTTATTGTTATCATTAAACACATTTTTTTGAGTTTTGCATCCTTCACTAAGATCCCACATGTTCAACCCCATAAACATTTGTGCATCCTCTTTTCTATTTTGATGATTGAGATGTTAGAGGTTCAGTTCCCATGGAATATCCATTTTGTTATTTTTTTTAGGTTTGGCCACTTTTGCTGAGAGGTCATAGGTCGAAATCAATTAACACACATTTGATGATTTTGATTTTGATTTTCCTTCCATAGGCCATAGGTTGAAATCCATTGATTATATATTTACATTTTTTATTTCCTTCTCCCTTCATAGGTCACATATTCAATTCCATGGACACACACTTTACATTATTTATTGTCTTCCCCTCTTTGAATAAGAAGGCACTTTAATCGTACATGACAATATATCCTCCATACTACGTCGTAAATGACCTCTCTACTCTCCTTCAACCACCAAAAATTTACTAAGCAAATAAAGGGCATTAACACACTCCACCCATTTTAAGATATATTTCCCTTCACCTTTTAAGATTGCCACCTTTTATAAATATACACTCTTGGAAATACATATTGACGACCTTTTGATCCTCTTTAGAGGCCCATAATGTCCTTATTCTAGTATTTCACTAAATCTTGAATTCATTTTATTTCCTAATCACAACAACGATCATAGAGGTGAAAGAATGATTTATACAATACTAAAACAATGGACACGGACCAGATGGATGCATCCAAAATCCCCTTCCAAGGTTACTTAACCATTAATAAATGTCATCAAAAGAGCTAAAAAGCCCTCTAATTGATATCCACATAAATTCTATTCAATACTTTATAAAAACTTCTACAAATTACTTTCACATGTTCTCCTCAAACCATGGAAAAGGAAACATGCCACCTCCAAATATGGCATGCGTTGTCAACAAGCATATCTAATATATGATCCATGATTATATAATCTCCATGTATGCTTAAGTTCAACAACCATTCCCATGTTTCACGTAAGGCAAAGGAAAACGATTCATCAATATAATATTACATTTCCTCCACATATACAGATCCATTAATATTATATTATATTTCCTCTTCAAATACTTTCCATCCAACATATAATGAGATGGCATTCACAAATTGGCTCTGGGCAATGTATGCCTTGTAATTCTTCTTATGCCATTTCCACCATGCCAATTCTCTCGATCCAAGTATAACATATCGACTTTGAGTTTATCATTAATACCTTGGAGGAGAAAATAATGTTCCATTTGGGTAATCCATCTGGTTGGGTTGGAGCCATTGAACTTGTTTAGTTCTATTTTTGACAATCTATGCAACATATAGTAATAATTGTTTAAAAAGGTGGCCTTGTACAATGTTAACCTCTGTCCCTTATAGCATTTCTGATAAGACTATCTCTATAATCTTAGAGGCCCATGCTTACAAGTTGTCAATTTTATAAACCTATTATTAAGAGAGTTGATTTTGTATACTTGTTTTTTTGACATTAAAGACATGGCACTACTACATTTTAAATGCAAAATATGACATTAATAATACACTATAATATGGGAAATTATTGTAAACTATTAAAAATTACATTTTTATTTGTTTGACCTTGATGGATGTGTATATTTAAATGCTTCTCTTACTAATGTTCAAAGAAATTATTTTTCTCCTTTGTAATGTTTTGGAAAGTTTTTTATTTCCCCAAAAAGAGAAGGATTTTCCCTTTTACACACAAAAATCTATAACATCCAAAATCTTTTCTTTCGATCTCCTCGATGCTTCGCAATGTGTCCTCACCAAATTTATATGGACTTGCTCTCCTTGATGCTTCGCAATGTGTCCTCACCAAATTTAATTGGACTTGTTGGTGTCGAGGTTTTATGGGAATTATTTTGTAAAGGTTTGTAGCCCTGATTTCACTATGAGGTTTTATGGCCATGATTTTTCTTTGCAATTCTTGAAACATGGTTTTATGTGGATGATTTTTCCTGCAATCATTTCCCTGGACCCAAATTTAGTTGGATTTTTTTTAAATCAAGGTCCTTAGACCCCCATACAGTGATGTTGTCTGTAGCGGGCATCCTCCATTAAGGTGCAAGGTTCAAAGCGTAAGTCCTAATAACACGGGGTAAAGCATTAGAGATTCTTCCTTTCCAAGGCAGGATAGAAATAAAAGGGCAAGGTTAGAAGCTTCTGTCCTATTGTAGTGGGTTAATCAGAAAGAGCAACAGTCGAAACAATAGTCGAGTAAAGAACAGAAGGCAGTATAAAGGAAGGCAACCTAAATACGGTAATGCATAGTTCATCAGATGGTTCTTTTTTCTTCTTCTTCAGAGTATTAATTCATCCATGAGGTTATATTCTGCTATCCACCCTCCTTAATCCTCTATATATATGGGAACCCTAGATAAGCATCCCAATTTCCTTGAATCTTTGGAATTCCCTCTGCTTTAATGAGCACTTCTCACCCTATGACTTTTTCAAGTTGAATTTTGCCTCCTTACTCATTTTTGGATCAGACCTTCAAATATGCTTTCATATTGCCTGCTAGTGCATTCAAGCATGATGGAATATCTCCTTAAAGTAGAAAATTAACTACATATAAAGTAAGTCCTTGGCTGCACTTGGTTATGCTATATCAAAAGAAATATATATTCGGTTCCAGTGGTTTTAGGATGTAGTAGACATGGAGAAATATATCAAAGAGAGATTTCCATATAAGATAGATATTAAAGTCATTTATAACGTTTATGTAAGAAATACACAAGCTTCATGGCATGCATTTTATTATTCTTAGCAAATTGGTATGTCTTTTTGGCACAAGAATAATGCAAGGTTCTCTATTTTCAGAGTTGATTCCAAGGATTATGTTCTAGATTGGTTCATTGCTTTAGGTCAGGTTTCGAGCTGTTGAAAGTCAAAACTAATGCTAATCACCAATGCCAATGCACTCTCTGCAATGGGACATTCAATTTGTCAAAGCTGATGTCAAAGTCTCCTTGTGCATAAGTGGGTAGTATGTATGGAAGGGTTTGTTCTGTTTACAATGCTCTATTTCCAGGTCAATTATAATCCTTGATCTTGTTTGTTTGTGTGAATGTTTCATATTTTCCCTCAAAACTTACTTAGGCTAATCTCAACCATTCACGATAGACCCTGGATTGGTTAGTCCGTGTAGATGCCAATAGAGAAAATCAATCTTGTTTCAATCCTACTGCCTATGCAATCATCTAAGGTTACTGTTCAACATCACACCCCCCCCCTATCCATATGGATCCTCCATGTCACACATTCGTCCATGTAGAACTGGTGGGGCCAACCTCAAATATTCCATTTTTTTAAATACTTAATTTTTTTTATGAACATAAATTTAACATGGAATTAGACCTACCACATTTCCATCAATAGGTCTCCAACCCAAATTAAACACCTAGTATTTTATCCAAACTAGAAATTTTTCCGTCAATTGATAGAATTGGCAATTTCCATCCAATAACTAAATTGTAAATAATTTCAACAGTTTAAATTTTTACCCAAATTTTTCATAATTGAACATTCCATCTACAAAATTTTATCATCATTTATCACACTAGTTATTATAATAACATGTTAGTTTTGATAATAACACTTAGCTATTTAAAATACATGAATTTCCGGAAGGAATTTTGTCATACAGTTTGCTTGCAAACTTCCATATATTTCACCTAAAATTTTAGAAAACTCACGAAGACTCCAAAATTTAATATGTGATACCTTCCATATACAACCCAAATAATCAAACGACAATCAAATTATTTAATTAATGCCACGGATTTAAGGAACGAGAGGATTCCATGGGTTTTCCCCGACTCTATCACTGACCTAGTTTGTCAAACACTTCATGTGCAACATGTAACTTCTTCATGTGCATATAGGTTTTGGTCTGCGTAATCCCAATGCAACAGCATGTGGCTCTAATACCACTCTATCACATGCCAGATAGTCTCTTTACAATGTGAATAATATGGGGTACCCAAATCTACATATAAATTATACTTTTGATTCCATTTTGAATTTCCATTCCATTGACTGGTTGAAACCCTTGATTTTATTGCGGAAGTATACACATATATAATTGTTAGTTATCAAAAATACACATTCTAGTTTATGAAATTTTCCCTACCATAAATGCATCTAAACTATGCCCAATAATTCATTCACAGAAAAAACTCTATAACAATAATTGAAACAAACACATAACATAAACAAAATCCATGACATCCACTCATTCACCATTGAGACACTTATATTTTAAATTTCCTCCAACCATCAACAAGCGAAGGACATTCCTCCCAGTTGTAGGCACTCTGTTAAGCTTGATCTTTCTTTGAAATATGCCACACTTGAGCTAGGGATATCATCCAACAATGGGTGAATTCCTATTTTATTTCACTCAATACACTCACGCTACCCAAAGGTGCAAAAACCCCATCTATATTTGTTCCCACCACTGCACTCATTACCCATCATCCTACACAACACAAGGGATGGCACTCCCTTCTATGCTATGTAATTCCTCAGGTTGTCCCCATCCCCTTTAAGTGATCTAGCATAGGATGGCCCATAATTATTTGTGTCAAGATCCCAAGCATTCTAGCTATAAACCAAGATTCTCTCACATGGTCACCAAGCCCATTTGCACCAATTTATTATGTACTTCATTTGTGAGGTTATGAAACTTAGTTTTTTCCTCTTTGCAACAATTATAACTCAAATGGCATGATGGAGTGGATCTAAAACTAAATGAATGATTGTGAGAATGATGGAGTTTCTAACCAATTATATGCATAGTTATATCTTAACCAATGCTTCCTAAAAGTGATCACGTTTCCCTTCTTAATCCCACTTAGGATAATTAATCCCATAGTTGTTTTAAGGTGACTCCCATAACTTATGGTTAAATGACTTTGGTGAAAAAGGCTAATGAAGGCTAAGGGCTTAGGCTAAATCATGGATAATTCTAGGGGCTATATAGAGCCCATGGGCTTTATTAAGGGGGTAGCAAATTTTTAGTGGGCTATTTTCTTATATGGAAAGTTTTTTTTAGCAAAAATATATTCGCCCAAATTTATTAAAAAAAAATAAATCCAAAATGAATGGCCTCCCATATATCAATGAGTATAATGAAAAAAACTATTTTCTCCCTAGAAAAGTCTCCCTCCAATCTATCTTTTGCCCCCAATTTATAAAGCAATTCTAGTGAAATCATTCCTTCACCCCCATTTTTTAGTAACGGAGGCTTACAAGGATTATTTTGCCCTCCATTTTCCTTGTAATTTAGGCATATGGTTGCATTCTCCTATATTTTTTGTCAATTTACTGTGATACCTTCTTTGAGCCCTCGATTTCTAGTATTGGAGGGAAAACCAAAGGCTATTTTGTTCTATGTAAAGGCTACAATGATTCATGCTTCACCCACATCGGATTTCTCTAGTAGGGTGAAGTTTCTAGTTTATGTGATTCCACTTTTCATTCTTAGTTTTCTCGACATTTTATCTTCGCATAAGATCTCCATTATCGAAATCTCAAGTATTGAAGGGGAATTCCACACATGTAGTTTATCAGATAATAGAAACTCACATCACACTTTTTATCTGAAAATTAACGTGGTATGCTTTTTTTACTTTTTATCCATAGTTACAATAGATTATTATATTGTAAATTTACCTTTTATCATGTTTTTTATCGTGGATTCCTTTTTAGGCTTGTTGAATTCTAGGTCACTCTTGATTCTTAGGGCTCATTCAGTGTTATTAGGGTTTTATCATATCATAGGAGTATTGGTTCTGTGAAAGTGTGATAGAGCACAAAATATATGAATTGTTTTATGCCTTGTCATGTTTAAACTATCGATTGAAATTTATATATTGTCAGTGGATGCTACTCTTGATGGAGATACGCCACATGGTTTTTATATATTCAAACTGAATTTGACCGAGTTGTTTAAGATTTTCTTTTATTAGGATCTTTCTCTATTATTATTATTGGATCTAAGGTGTTAATGAGAATGTCTATGTTCACATTTTATGTCTATTATTGTTTATTTTTGGGATGTTTGTAATATGAATGAATGCACGCTTATTATAATGACGGGGCTATAGTGGAATGGTCACTATTTTGGATTTCTTTTTGCAAAGTTGTCCAAAGCATTCTGGTAGATTCTTTATTTGTATTGAGAATTTTGTGACTGGTAGATTTTTTTTATTAGTATTTCCAAATTCATCAATTTTATTTGTGACCTAAATTTGTTGGGTTTGGTACTTCTTTTATGATATTGTATTTTCTGTAAGGGTCATTCATAAGTAAAATGTTTTTTGGTGATTTGTTTTGATGTGTAATTGCTATCATCATCCAAAAATTGATCTAGTTATGTATGATAAATATATGATTTAGTTGGAACACAATACTTCATTTCCATCATGATTGTATAATAACATGTCCAGGGCATGTTTGACCTGAGATGTAGACATTAAGCTATTTGATATCTAGTCTTTTGCATTCAATGAGGGCGATAAAACAATTTTATCACATTTTGTATGCTTTCAAAAATTTCAAGGACATGGATACAAATTCCTCCTAAGTATATCTAAGAAAAAATAGTATTTAACATAGTATTTCTAATGATATGTGTGATGATGCATTAATGCACTTTCTATTATTGTTAGTGTATGCTCTTATTTCTAATAACCATTACGAGTTTGTAGCAGAGATTAACACCTCCAAGTTTTAGTCTAACAACAATCATGATTCCAACAATTAGTATTAGAGATGGTTTTATGAGCTTGAAGAGAAATTCCACATTCTTAGTTGTCCTTGTGTTTGATCCATCCCTTGTTGTACATTTCCTCATTTCTTACTGTTGGTATCTTCATTCTGCAATCTCTGGCTTTATGTCCAAAGTTGTTACACTTGTAACATTCTATTTCAGTTCTTAAAGGACCAAACCTGTTATTGTATTGTTGTTGTCTGAGGCTTGCAGGGTTATTCCATGTTTCAAAGTTTCTTCTTTGAAAACAATTTACAACCTTGTGTCCAAATATTCCATAAGTAAAGCAATGCCCATAAAAGAAATATCCATACCTGGGAACATATAAAGGAGTTGTTCTTCTGAGATCTTGTCTTTCAGCTGGCCTTCCTTTTGGTGTGGGTTGTTCTGGTTGGCATTCGATCTCTTCTTCATTGGTGGAGTCCTCGACAACTTTTGCATAACTTCTTGGTTTTTTGTTATTTACTTGACATCATTGATCTTGAGGCCTCATCGGTATTTTGCTTGTATCCTATACCATTTTTTTTCAGAGAAAGGATTTTGATTGCTGATAATCTGTTCTAGAATCTTGGAGTTGTTTTCATAACTCTTGTTGATATATTTTGTCTGTAATTTTTTCTTCAAAGATACTATCTCAGGCTCACAATTTTTTTTCCTTCACACTTTCCATCAGTTGTTTAGTAAGAGAGTCTTCGATTCTTTTGTCTTCTTCTAGTTTAACCTTTAAGTCAACAATGATTTGTTCAAACCCTCGTGCTTCTTCCTTAAGTACCTTGTTCTCCTTCCCAACTTTCTTCAAATCTTTCAAGGTGCTTACAAGTTCTTCTTCAATATATACTTCACCTTCAACTTTAAATTCTTCGTCACCATTAAGATCCCCATTTGATTTTATTTCCATAAAGAGTACCTTATTTGGTTCAATGTCATCATCAGAGTCACTGTTACTATTATTTTTGGAGTCCTCACTAGATGAGTTGTTGTCCCTTTTTCCGTAGAGACTTTTCTTCTTTGCAAATTTTCCTTTTCTCTTATTCTTGTAATTATTGAACTTCTTGTAAGGTTTGAAGCTGCAATCTTCATCACTATTTGAGTTCTTTGCATATGGACATTTAGAAGTAGAATGAACTATCTTTCCACATGAAAAACATTTACGAGGTAACTTCCTTTGTATTTCCCAGTAGCTCTCTTCAATCTTCATACAAAGCTCGTTATTTCCTCATCATCAGAATCATCACTTGTTGACTTGTCCTTTGTTGATTTGTTCTTCCCAGCTTGTTTGGAGGAGACCTTGAATGTTTCTTCCTTTATTGATGTGTCTTCATCTTCAATTCTCATTTCATAGGCCACCAGAGTCACATGTAGCTGATCTACTGTCATAGTATTCAGATATGTTCTTTATTATAGGGAAAATATCTTGGGGTTGAACCTTTTGGGAAGCTTTCTTAGAGATTTTCAAACAACTATGGCCTCTTCAACTTCTTCTCCCAAACCTCCGATGGTATTCACAAGTTGATCAACTCGAAGAATATATGATGTTATTTCTTCGTCTTCATTCATCCTTAGCTTTTCAAATTGTCCTTTGTATGTTTGAAGTTTGACTTCATTGACTTTGCTATCTCCTTCATATTTGGTTTGAAGTTTGTCCCACATTTCCTTTGAAGAGGAGCAATTCATCACTTTGAATATGGATTCATTTATAGCACCTAGAAGGTGATTTCTGGCCTTTGAGTTGTTGTTGTGTTGATCCAACTCTGTTACATCTATTGGTACAATTTGTGGTACCTTGTACCCATTCTCGATACTTTGTCATATTTATATTCCATGAGATTCTATGAAGGCTCTCATCCTTATGATCCATAATGCATAGTTTCTCTCATCAAACAAGGGTGTTCCTATTTTTCTTTGTTTAGCAAAATTTCCCATGACTTCCTTCCAACGGTTAGATTGTTTTGAAGGAACTCGCTTTGATACCAATCATTGAAATACAGAGAGGGGGGTGAATCAATATTTGCATAATTTTATAAATTTTTTAATCAAGAGAAAGTTTCTAATCACCAATCATAGCATTTCATTAATGTACAAAAAATAATAAGATGTACGATACACAATATTTTTTATATGGAAACCCAAGTCTTGGGGGTAAAACCATGAAATCCTTTTTAAAAATAAATTTGACCCAACAACAACTGGGGTAAAATTTTTTAATGAAACTTTACCAGCTACAACTAGAAGGGGCTACAATCCCTTAGGCTTTGTCATCTACAACTGACAAGCTTCTACAACAGCTTAACTCACAAGATTGTGAGCCCTAACACCACCCTACCACCCTGAAGAAAATGAGGACTGAACCTGTGGACCTATCAAAAACCAATAAGTGAACTTGTTGCTGATAATATATGATCTTTGATCACTGCGAAGTCTTCATTGTATACTGATAAATCATTTCACTTCCATACATTGCTCATGTACATCATTGTACATATCAGCATATACAATTACTGAACAAGTAATTCTGCTCTGCTTTCATTGAACATAAAGCATGCATCGTCATGCATCATCATCATAGGTATGCATCATCATCATAGGGTATGCATCCTCATCGCAAAATATACATCATCATCATATCAGTGTGCACCGTGTATGCATCATCAACATCAAGTATACATCATAGTGCATAGGAGAGAATCATCACACTATGGTATGCATGTACATCATATTGTATACGAGTTCATCAACATCATTGAGTGTACATGCATTATCATCATAAAGTGTATCATATCATAGCATAAAGGTATGAAACGTCATCATCATAGCCTCCATAATGACTTCAAATATATATACCAATATAGAGGCTCACATACTAAGATAAAAAATGAACTCTATCCATGAGAGACATGTGTCATCGCAAGAGAAACTCAAAAGCATAAACCATATGATTTTCAAAGATCAAAATATGAAGAAACAATAGAAAAAACAAAATAAACTCTAGATCATGTCACCACATATCCCTTGTAACAATCTCTCCAATGAGCTAAGAGCTTTGTAATTCCGATTCAGTATGAGAAAGTTATGTTAATTTTAGTGAAGATGCCCAAAAATTTCACCTCCACAAAGTTTCACAATTTTCACCAAGAGTTGTGAAATACAAAAGAGATATTTGATTGATGAACAAATGAAATGTTTGATATTCTATTTATATATGTTGTGGTGGAAATTTAATACCTCAAATTGGGTTAACGTGCAATTGAAAATTACAAATAATTAAATTCTCTTTTGTTTGGTCGGATGACCCAAAAAGGTGGGGTATACCAAGTTCAAAAATTCATACCTTTTCAACCGTAAGGAACCACGTGACATGCCACCTACCATTGGAAACGAAGTGAAAAGGGTTATCTCCCTATGATGGGTTTATTTGAAAACACATGGTTCAATACCCTTAAAAACATCAATTTTTTTAGGACATCAAAGACCCCATACATAAAGGTACCAAAGACCATGTTACCTTATGCATAAGTTCCAAGGTCAAAGGATTCAATGGACATCATCAAAGGCATGAGGGATTCAATGGTATTCACATGCAGATACTTAACATCAATAAACAAGAGGTATCCACCATATACTCATCATATCAAGGGTATCAAGGACCCCAACACCACCATGGTGTAGGGGTGCCTAGACTTCTCCTAGGTTACCATGACCCCATTAAAAACACAAATGACCACATAATGGGTCATTTGAACTCTTTGAAGTTCTATACTTATTCAACCCACCAAGGACTCTTTCTATGGTACTAGGGCATAGGTTGTGGTACCGGGGAATCCAAAGAAATAACTGGGGAACCATAGAAACAACTTAGGGGAACTTAAACGCTCTAAATGTTGTACATGGATTTTGGCATTGTCCCAAGGGATCCAAGGGCTTCAGACTTGGGCTTGGACAAGGTCAAAAGGTCTCCTTTGAAATTGATGGACTTCTAACCCTGAAGGGTTCCTCAAGGGGCACCAAGACACACCAACACACACATGTTGGCATCAATGACAATTAGTCAACATAAACAGTTAAGCAAGTTATTGTTTCTTGAATGTTAGCTTAAAAATGATAGATTTGGAAAATGAGCTAATTAGGAATTCATACACTATATTAAGGCTGCGAGTCTCGATAATACTCCACATTGTAATAATGGTTTGTGGTGCCATAATCACTCCACGGTGTAAAGTGTTCAATTCTACCAGTTTTTCAGTATGTCAATATTTGGGTTCCCACATGTCCGTTGGAAGATTAAGGGATGAGATAAAAAGTGAAGTCCCCACTTTCCCTGAATCTAGTTAGTGTAGTTGTGTTTCACCAATACCTCCATTTGTGAGTGACCTAATATTGTTTGTGAAATGTATAAATAAATCCCTCCTCTCCTCACTCATGTATTTGTTCATTTGAGGGTCTAGGAGTCAAGAGAGTCAAGCTTGGGTATATGCTCTTCTATTGCATTACCTTAGTAATATGCAAAATCAAAATTTGAGTCTTCCTAGCAAAAGATTCACCAAGATGTTACAAGGTTTTATAATTTGTTGAAATATTTTCCAAGTTTTTACAATATTTTATAATTCAGTGAAATATTCTCCAAGATTTTACAATATTTTATAATTTAGTGAAAGATTCACCAAGATTTTGCAATATTCTATAATAGAATGAAATATTGGCCAAATATATATATATATATATATATACATATTATATTATTGATAAAATAGTCTTCACATTTTCCTATATATTAAGGAGATTCACTCATTTATTATACATATAAATTTCAGGGGTGTTCTTAAAATTATCCCTAGGCTAAAGACAACCTAGGTTATCTCCCTTAGCCCCTCTCACTCCCCCAACTTGTGGAATCATATCCTCCATCTCTTCTTTTCCCTTATTCACTCACAGTCGTAAGGTATTTTTATATTAAAAAGTATGTACAACATTTACAATATCCATGGTCTCATGGACCATATAAGTCTTGCATGATCTATCATTTGTTTCATTACATACATATTGACGTCTTGGGGTTAAAAATGGGGTGTTATATTTAGTGCATCATTGCAATGCATCTCTTAGGTGGTGATTCAATTCCCCCACCTAATCCCTCTTGTGCATATGTCATAATCTACCCAACCAATGATACCTAAATTGTATTCATTAATGTACTTTTGTCTATATTGAACACCACTAGCTTCGGTGTATCTATCTATCTTCAATGAGAAAGTGCATCAAAAAACTCAATGATCACACTATTTCTTTCCCTATTATAAAATAGTGAAGTCCTCAGCGTTTAAAACCTATATTCATGCAGTGAACCCCTTGAGCAAGTATCGATTATAATAATGAAACAAAATCCTTCACCAGTATGCACCTTTGCACCAAGAGTAGCGAGTGTTATACAGTTGAGTATGGGGGTGATGTTGTAGCATTATGTGATGTTGTAATGTTATGTAACATAATGTTACAACAACAAAAAATTGTTGTTGGCTTAAACAAAAAAAGAAAACATGGGTAACGCTAATGTGGCAATTATATGAAAAGACAATAACAAGTCAACCCTATTATCCATCTTAAATTTATATTTTACAAAAGCTATAAAAAATCAAAAGCAACATATATCCACCTTAAATCCATATCTACCAAGCACCTAGTGGGATCAAATTTCTGGAGGTGTAAATTTTTTTATCTTAAATTTTTTACACCTTAAGAAATTTGATACCTCTTGGTGCAAATTTTTGTCTTGGATTTTTTACACATTAATAAAACAAATTACACCTCAAGAAATTTGATCCCTCTCGGTGTTTGGTATGTCTATATTTACAATGAATCTATGTTGGTTATAACACACTTTAAAGGCATGACCTAGTTATTCCTTACTTTGATAAGAACTCCATTATTTTACGATTAGACTATATAATCATGTGGATTACCAATCTTGTTTGTTATAGATTGTTCACTTCCATCTTAGTTTTTTCTTCTAGTTCTTGCCTCTATAGTTATTGTTCCAACTTTGGTCACTTCTTTCCTAATTTTTGTCTCGTTCTCTATATTTTGCAACTTTCCTTGATTTTTCCGTAGATTATTGGGGTAACTGAGGGTTAGCAGCTCCTCATCCTGTCTAAAAGAAAGGTACCCCTAACCCTATAAGGCCTAATGTTGTCTTTAATCAATGTAAGGAAGATACATAATTGAGATAGTGTTTTCACAAGCAAGAAAAACATAAACTAGAGGTACTACCATGCCTTAATACTTCTAAGATCACTTGCTTTAAGCGATGCAAGAATTAACAGAGTTCGAGGTTTCAAAAATAAACATACAATGACAACAAAGTTAAAATAAAGTTTATCTTCTATATAAATTTTATTATTTATTAAAAAAAAAAACCACCTCGCAAAAGATTTTTTGTAAACATTCAAATATTAGCATTCCCCTATAAAATTGAAAATAGAGAACTACTACCTTACAACTCTGGTTTCAAATAAAACACAATTTGTATATTTCCAAACATCATTATACGGTATTGAACCCAAATTCCTATTTATTTATAACTTTAATTATCAATCGATATATATTCTATTGTCAAAATTAAATTATTTTAAAATTTTCCTTCTTATTTTTAATTTTAATTTCCAAATTAAAACCACTTTCGTTTATTATTTTTTATTCAAATCCACCACTATTTCCATGTTTCCCATCATCACATACATAGTGTTGTACCCAAATTCTTCTTTGAACATTTGTCATAGATAAATGTTTCCTTAACCTTGATGATGCTATCACTTTATTGCATTGACCTTTAATATTCTTTAAATTTATTTTCCAAGTGAATTTTCTTTTTGGTGATTCACGATTTTTAATAAAAAAGTAAGTTTAAGGCTTAGCATTCTTACTTGTAAAAAAAAATTACTTTGACAAAACATAATGATATGTATATAAAAGATAGCAACTACGTAAATTATATACAATGTATTACATAAACGTAAATAATATGATACAAAGTACTTTCGAACCGACGATATGCATCGATCGGATGACCGGCCGCGAGTGACCGGTCACGTTCGACGCGGCCGGTTGTCTGATCGGTGCATATCGTCGATTCGATAGGTCCCGACCAAAGTAAATGCAATCTCACGTGTGAAAACAAAATTACTTTGACAAAACATAATGATGTATATAAAAAGTAACAACTACATAAATCATATAGGAGTAAGCTAGCTATGGAGCAATCCTCCTTCATCGGACGGAGAAGGAGCAAAGTTAACGTTGACTTTGCTCCTCCTCCGTCCGATGGAGGGAAGATTGCTCCATAGCTAGCTCACTCCAATCATATACAGTGTATTACATAAACGTAAATAATATGATATAGTGTAAATCATATACGTAAATATTCCGATACTGTGTATATGCATATAGTATTGCACAAAACTGGTATTTAAGTGATGAATATTGTTTAATGATAATTAAAAAATGTAATGGCAAACTACTTTGATTTATGACAATTGATAGAAGATGACCAATAATGAGTGTGTTCATTAACGTCAGAATTTGCCATTTTGTGGAATACATAGATTAGCTTGCCACCATATTTGACTTTTTTTCCTTTAAATATGTATATTTAATTTAATAATGGCCAATTACTTTGAGTTATTGATCATAGATTAGCTTGCCACCATATTTGACTTTTTTTCCTTTAAATATGTATATTTAATTTAATAATGGCCAATTACTTTGAGTTATTGATAGAAGATGATCAATAATGGGAGTGTTCATTAATGGCATAATTGCCTGATTTACATAGAGTAGCTCTCCATCTTGTTGGTTTTTTTTCTTTAAATATGTATGTTTACGTTGAAGGATGCCTTTTTTTCTTTAAATATGTATATTTACGTTGAAGGCGTTTTTTAGAGGGTTGTTTGTCTCTCAATTTCGTCGGTCTGTCGAGAACCAATAATAAAAACTTGCCATGTGTAACCAAACAAAAACTTGCAATGTGTAACCAGACATTAATGTCTCCAACCTTAATGAGAAATTCTGCATGGTGGTTGGTAAAACATTGATGCACATGGTAAAACATTGATGCGCGAGATCCTTACGCTCCTCGCCTAGAGGAAAAACCTATGAAAGCTTGGCTCGTCACAGTGAGAAAGAAATTTCTTGGAATAGAAGCTCTTAAAAGGGGGCAGGAAAGTTCGCCCTGGTGTTGAGATATTGTAGTTCCTCAACCAAACCCACCGGTAGCAAGAGTTTCGGATCCTCTAGTTTCAACAACCGAATAAATAAGGCCGATGGGAGAAGTAAGCGGGTGAATGAAGAACAACCGAAGAAATAAGGCTGATGGTAGAAGTAAGCGGGTGAATGAAGCCCGGTGTAGTTTATTTTGTGAGTGGTTCTACCTTACCTCTATTTCATTTGATTTATCAATTTGTTTCGGGACACATAGATTCTACCTTACCTCTATTTCATTTGATTTATTGATATGTTTCGGGACACATTGAGATTGAACCAAGGTTGAAAGGATCCGATAGATCATTGTCTTCCCATGGCTACCGTCAATAAGAAGGCCTGGTGGATGTAAATACATGGCTAATAGGAAGGCCCGTTGGATGTAAATACATGGCTACTGTCAATAGGAAGGCCGGTTGGATGTAAATACATGGCTACCGTCAATAGGAAGGCCTACTGGATGTAAATATAGATAACAATCTCTTCACGAACAAATAACTTGTCATGGATTGAACAAAGAACTTGTCATGGATTGAAATCTGGTTGATGATCCTGGGTTGTTCTCCCAGCTTTGATAAGTGGAGGACTCAGGCTCGCCTTCTTATTACTCTTGTCAGACCTGCATGCCTGTAATCTCCCATAGAATGTCTGCATGCATGCATGCCTATAATGATCTCTAGCAGGTGAAAGTGCAAACATTGTTGAGAAAACTGCAAGTCGCCTGAGAGAAAGCGTATTCATGGTGTGCTAAACTCTGTAAAATGATGGAATGAGAAAACTGCAAATTGCCTCAGAGAAAGCATATTCATAGTGTGCTAAGCTCTGCAAAATGATGGAACAGCCTATGTGAATTGATGTCACTACACAAAATTGATGAGAAAACTACAAATCTCCTCAGAGAAAGCGTATTCATGGTGTGCTAAGCTTTACAAAATTATGGAATAGCTTATGTGAATTGATGTAACTACACAAAATTGATGAGAAAACTACAAATTGTCTCAGACAAAGCCTATTCATGGTGTGCTAAGCTTGTTCTCAGCTCTGTAAAATGATGGAATAGCCTAAGTGAATTGATGTAACTACACAAAATTGAAGAGAAAATTGTAAATTGCCTCAGAAAAAGTGTATTCATGGTGTGTTAAGCTATGCAAAATGATCGAAGCCTACGTGAATTGATGTAACTATACAAACTGCAAATCACCTCAGAGAAAGCGTATTCATGGTGTGCTAAGCTCTACAAAATGATGGAATAACCTACCCATTAGGAAAATAGACTCCATCGGTACAATTTTCATGAGTTGTTGAGCTGGTTAACATAGAACCAACACATTCTAAACTTCGAAATCGAACTAATATTGAATCACAGATGCCTAGCCCAGGGACTGCCAAATGTTATGGACTTCTTCTTTCAATAGCGCAGACGCCTAGTTGAAGGACTTCCGCGTTATTGATTTCAATATGGTATGGTTAACATAGACCTGTATCTACCGGTATAGTATCACTACATAATTTTGAGAGCTGATTATTGGTTATGTAGTTGCTCTAATTTGTGATGGGCAGAATTAAAGGCAATGCAACAATCCTGGAAACAATGAAGACCGTTCTCAGCTCCCACATGGAGATAGTTCCAGTAGTCAATCTGGAAACGCAAGCTATGCTAACCCTGATGACTTGACGCGTATGTGATGTGACTAAGAGAAGTTCGTTTTTTTTGTCAAAAGCTTTATGCACATTGAACTATCCAGACTCGCATCTTGTGATCTGATAGATGTTATCATGAAACGTTTGGTGACGAAGAGAGGGACATAATTTACATATGTCCAGGTCGTTCATACACTTTTCTAAGAGTTAAGTGTGTTATGTAAATGTGATTAATTTAAATATGACATTTTTCCAGAACTCGATAAATTATTAATGGACTAAAAAATAGTCAAAATATTATATATCAAAAATTAATGTTAGGGTACTACCATGGGCTGTCCCTTTGTTGTCCTCATTTATCTTCATGTGATCAGGGATAAGCAGATGTTGCTTTTTTGTTTAGGCCTTGCAATTGTGCCCATTTTTATTTTCCTTTCTTCATTTGCAAAATCCATTATACTTTTATCTTTGGTCACTCCTCATTATAAACAATATGGATATTGTCCCAATCCACAATATGTTTACAAATGCATATCAAAAGGCATGTCCTCTCTTCAGAGATCCATAACCAATTCTTTGCCCACTTTTGGTTCTCTGTAACCAAAACATTAATGTGTGTTGGAAACATTAATGAGAAGATTTTGCTTGGTGGGTGGTAAAACATTGATGCAAGGTTGAAAGGATCTGATAGATTGTCATCTTCCCGTGGCTACTGTCAATAGGAAGTCCTGCTAGATGTAAATATAGAGAATGATCTCTTCACAAACAATGAACTCGTCATGGATTGAAATCTGATTGATGATCCTATTCTCCCAAATCTGATAAGTGGAGGACTCGAGCTCCCCTTCTTACTCTTGTCAAACCTGCATGCATGTAATCCCCCATATGAGGTCTGTTGTTGTTGTAGTAATGATCTCTAGCAAGTGAAAGTGCAAACATTGATGAGAAAACTGCAAATCACCTCAGAGAAAGCATATTCATGGTGTTCTAAGCTCTACAAAATGATGGAATAGCCTACGTGAATTGATGTAACTACACAAAATTGATGAAAAAACTGCAAATTGTCTTAGATAAATCGTATTCATGGTTTGCTAAGCTTTGCAAAATGATGGAATAGCCTATGTAAATTGATGTAACTACACAAAGATGATGCAAAAAGTGCAAATCGTCTTAGAGAAAGCGTATTCATGGTGTGCTAAGCTCTACAAAATGATGGAATAACCTATGTCAATTGATGTAACTACGCAAAACTGATGAGAAAACTCCAAATCACCTTAGAGAAAGTGTATTCACGGTGTGCTAAGCTTTGCAAAATGATGGAATATCCTACGTGAATTTATGTAATTACACAAAATTTATGAGAAAACTGCAAATCACCTCAGAGAAAGTGTATTCATGGTATGCTAAGCTCTGCAAAATGATGGAATAGCCTACGTGAATTGATGTAACTACACAAAATTGATGAATAAACTATAAATTGCCTCAAAGAAAGTGTATTCATGGTGTGCTAAGCTCTACAAAATGATTGAATTGCCTACGTGAATTGATGTAACTGCGCAAAATTGATGAGAAAACTGCAAATCGCCTCTAAGAAAGCATATTCATGGTGTGCTAAGCTTTGCAAAATGATGGAATATACTACATGAATTGATGTAACTACACAAAATTGATGAGAAAACTGCAAATCGCCTCAGAGAACACATGTTCATGGTGTGCTAAGCTCTGCAAAATGATAGAATAGCCTACCAGAATTGATGTAACTACACAAAACTGATGAGAAAACTGCAAATTGCCTAAGAGAAAGTGTATTCATGGTGTGCTAAGCTCTGCAAAGTGATGGAAAAGCCTACATTAATTTATGTAACTACACAAAATTGATGAGAAAACTGCAAATCACCTCAGAGAAAGCGTATTCATTGTGTACTAAGCTTTGCAAAATTATGGAATATCCTACCCATTAGGAAAATAGACTCCATCGGTACAATTTTCATGAGTCTTTGAGCTGGTTACCATAAAACCAACACATTCTAAAATTCAAAATGGAACTGATATTGAATCACAGACGCCTACCCGGGGACTACCAAATGTTATGGATTTCTTCTTTCAATATTGCATACACCTAGCCCAGGGACTGCCAAATGTTATGGATTTCTTCTTTCATGTTTTTTATTATAAAATCCCTATATTAGAAAGCAACTCGAACCTAACCCAGTAATTTCCAAATTGTAGCGACAACAAAGATTTTCCAGAAGTTATTTTGTGCTTGTTTGAATACTTTGGTTGTCAAAATGTAAGAAATAAAAGAAACAGGTGGAAGATTAAACGTTGGAAAGGACGTAACTAGCATTGAATTTTCCTCTTTGTCTACTGCCACCTATATTAATTAATGAATATCATCCATCGCTGTGTAAATAACTAACAATATTACATTATATTATACTATTTACAGCTGGAAGATTAAACGCCAGAAATGACGCAACTAACATTGAATTTTCCTCTATGCCTGTTGTCATCTATATTAATTAATGAATATCATCCCTCTTAGCGTTAAATAACTAACAATATTTACAATGAATTAATATCATCCATCTCAACGTCAAATAACTAACAATATTATATTATATTATAGTAACAATATTTGTAGATAATTGATATTGTTTGTTTCTTTACAGATTATCTTTGAGATTCCCTTCTTCAAAGAAATTCCATTTGTTTTTTTTCCCCGACCATTCCAATTGAAATTCCATACTCTCCATGACATAATTAGTATTTTTGTGTTGGCAGGAAGTAATGTGGATTTTGCAATGGTTTTGCTTTTGCAATGGTCTTGTGCATTAGAAAGACCATTCAACATTGATGCAGTCGCACCTAATACAATACGTGTATGTATGTATCTAGTGATATTCAGTGAATGCATGTACATATATCTTTAAAACTTTGTTATAATACTCTCGGCCTGGTCTTGATGGAACAAAGTAGTATCTTAGGGTTCAAGTGGCAATACAACCCATTTTCATGCCTATTTAAATGGAAAACCATTTAAATAAAAAAAAGTTTCCTTTTCCATTAAATAGAATTCATAAATGTTTTTAGATGGTCTTACAAAGACATGCATGGATTTGACACTAGAATGATGCGGCACTCCATCCCTCTCGAGGAGGGTACTAAGGCAGTCAAGCAAAGACAACGTCTTATCATTCGATGGATAAAAAAATAAAGTGTCCTATCAATCCCAACCAGGATGCGATAATATACAACTATGTGGGCAGTACTGACCTTTGCTTCATGGAGTAGATCTTTGCGTTTTCATGGGGGATCGATCATTTCTTCTTCCTAAGGTGATATGGTCTAATGAGGCGGTGATGCTTTATGCGTCCCAAAACAAAGAATAATGGATGACTCAATATCAATTGACACGTTTATGAAGTACATGCTAGCTCTATGTGTCGGCGTGTGCTAGCTATACTTGTTAGAGTTGGGATTGATTTGTGTGTGAGGGTGCTTATTCTTATATTTTTCCAAAGTAACATGGTCTAGCCCAAACAAATTAATATGAATTTTGGGTAAACCATGATAGATTTAAAACAATTTGGATATGTGTCACTTGTGCATTAGTCGTCTAGTCAAAACAAAGGAAGTGAAACGAGTTTGTTCTCTAAACAGACATGAAACGAGTTAATTAATCAACTTAACTTGAGATTGAAAGATTACGTTAGATTTTTGGACTTTTTTTCTTTGGAATATTCCATTGGCATTCAAAGGATCGAGGCGAAAGCATCGACTTATTCACCGAATGTTTTCAAATTTAAAAACTTTATGTACAAAATCCTTTTGGAGGAAACTTATCTTCACTTATGTGGCGATTTAGAAGTTTGATGTAACTTATTTTCACTTATTTTCCTAGACTTGCTTTCATCACATAAACTTATATTATCTACACACAAAACTTTCTCACATTTTTGAAACATATCGAAGTTCTCTTTGGTGTTTCATTTCCCCCGTTTTAGGGGTATAAGATAACAATCCCCTACCTACTTCAACAAATGCATTGTCTCAGAATTAACAACTTGCATTTGACATAGTCCTACAACATTCACAGGTACAAGGAACAAAGGAGCCACTACGAATGATCATCCAAAGCACGACTGGCGCATGTAAATCATACCTTATCGGCACCATTAAAAATGCACTATCTTTTCAAGCAATTACTGGCCATAGTCCACTACTACTCCTCGCCCCTACTAGCGTTGTGACATTTAGCATACTTACAACCATTATCCATGCATGACTTTAGATTCCTATAAAGGACATGAAGCCTTTACATGGACCATCCCTATCAGTATTCCAAGAAGAGATGAAACATATTCAATACATTCTCATTAATTAAATGAGCTTCATAGGGTCTAAGCTATTCATGAAGATTGAGATTCGTTTGCGTGAATGCTTTCCAAAAACAAACAACCACTCATTCAACAATCAGTCAATAATTCTTGTTGGTGATTTGGGCCAATTCCCACCTGTAATGGGAATGCCTATATATGCAGGAGAAACTCTGGGAAAGTGTTTATGGACATACTTTACCACTGTAATCATTTTGGAAACAATATTCCAACAAATGGGAACTGATGTCACTCAACTACATTTTCGTCAGCTACTGACAAACATCCGCAATGCTACACCAACAATGGAGGACTGGACCCTCCTCCAGTCTAGAACTAATATATTCTTGTCAATAGAGAGGATTTCACAATTTGACACAACAGTACATCTATTTGCAACGAACATGCTTGCAAATAATCATAACAAATACATTCTCCAGTCGTTGTCTATGCCTATTGCAAGATCCATCACATATTTCACCACTAGAGCAGATGCAGAACAAAATGATGACCATCAACTCGAAAAAAATATTATTGTGTCAAGAAACGAGTCATGTTATCCTGCAATTTGTGGGTCAAAGAAGGATTAGTAAATGGCACTCTCGCAGTGACCATCCAAATTGTATACACACCCGGATTGAGCCCTCCTAAGTTGCCACCCTATGCTATCGTGGAATTTGATAATTACATTGGCCCTCCATGGGACCAATCCCAACCAAAGAACATATCAATTCCACCCACACAACGAAGTAAGAGGAAACAAATCCCCCTCAAGATGGTTTGGGCATTGACTATCCATAAATCCCAAGGATTAACATTAACAAGGTCAACCATTGACATTGGTAACATTGAATGTCAGGGCTTGACCTTCACGACAATGTCATGAACAACAACATTACAAGGAATCTGAATTGCACCATCGTTCTCCTTTGAATGATATGCAAAGATGCAAGACACTTCATATGTCTCACTTTGAAAGAAAGAAGAGGCGCACCTGCATTCTCTATCTCTTTCACATTTAACATTGTAACTCTCAATACATGCACTCTCTTCGCCAAATGAACATCCCAATGTTGATTGCCAGTATAATTAGAGGAAAAAATGATCACTACCTACCCCTTTGTTCTTTTGTTAACAATTAAATAATTTCTTGTATGAAAAATAAAACATGCAAATTTCACTTTACATACCATCACTCACATGGGTTTCTATTTATAGCTTATCAGTATTTCCAAAAGTGTCTACATTTCGTTGCATATTATCTTCACTTCACTACTCACACATCACGGAAAATATGGTACATGATCAAGGTTCAACGTTTGTATCCTTATTGTTGGCTATCAATAATTTAGACATGTTACTTAATACTCCATTTAATCGGTGTCAAACTTTTGATTATTAAACCTACAACATTCTCAATTTTATGAAGCTGTTACTTATTTCTGCAAAATATTCTCAAGTAAATGTTTCTGAAACACCAACAAGTTACTTACTCCTGCAAAGTTACTTACTCATGTGTTGTTGATTGTGAAGGGTTTTCGCATGTGATAGTCGAAGCAACAATTACACTATACTAATAAAGCATAGGCCATTTATTATAACTGTCCCTAACATAGTTTCAAAAAATAACTATAACAAATACATAAAGGGGATAACACATTAAAAAACATAATTATCTAAGAAATTATGTATGATTGATTTGTGTTTTACTTATCCAACTATTCGAAAGTACAATTCGACATTTTCTTAGCTGCTTTAATTGTCGTTTTCTTTACCTTCTCACACCTTCTCTCATTTCACAACATATAGCAATTCTTCTGGGCGTTTCATTTCCCCCGTTTCGGGGGTATGCTAGTTAATTTAATAATGACTAATTACTTTGAGGTGTGGCAATTGATAGAAGATGATGAATAATGGGATTGTTTATTAATGTCATAATTGCGATTTTGTGGTATACATAGAGTAACTTGCCACCATGTTGACTTTTTTCCTATGTATATTTAATTTAATATACTATAATATAAATGTTTATTAGGGACTTAATTGTATTTTGAGTAGAATTAATATTACATGGAATCATAGACAATCATTTTTATTGAGAGTCGGTCATTTTGTGTTGGAACTTCTACCCATTATTTTTCATATTTTATTGTTTTGTTTTGCATTTTAGTGCTCGGTTTACTTATTTTTTGCTACCATGTTTTGGATGCACTTATTATCATCATTTAAGAAGAGATGTGCTGGGGTTCTTACTTTTTTTCCTTGACCATTTGTGGTTCTACTTGCTTTCACTATAATGTTCTCATGCTCAACACTTGGGAACCAATTTCTATTTTGCACCCATCTCTTCTTTGAAATAATAGTGTTTTTTTTATATACTTATTCTTAAAAAAAATGGTTAAAATTCCTCACAACATGGGGGTTGGAGAACAAAATGAAATAATACTATATTGCAAAGATGAGGTAGGATAAAATGTTAAAAGCATAATATTGTAATGAAAATCAAATTATATTAATGAATCAAATAGAGAAAAAAAATACATTGCAGATGGCAATACAAAGAAGTTATGGTTTTAGAGTAGCTAAGAGCTCATCTTCCTCGGATGCAAGGAAATAGGTTAATGAGACCAGACCTAGAGGCGTTTAGCAAGAGTAGAAGTCTCCCCCCTTACAAAACATCAATGGGTTATTCTAGGTCGCATGGTTTTCCTTGAGTAACGATGAATTATGATAGGTTTTTCTAGCTTTAAGAAAAAAAATGCAATATGGTTATAATAGAAGTTATATTTAAATTACATTTCCAATGTTGTTAAAAAAATAAGAAAAAACCCTAAAATGTAAGAACCCTAACCCTATCTTGATGAACACTAAATGGGAAGATTGATTTGGATGAACCTAAATCCCTAAAAATGAGAATTCTCCCATGGAAGTTGGAAAATCATTTAAAAAAAATAGCTAATTATTTTTTGGAAAAAAGGTCTAAAAATAGCGCATTTCTTGAAGACCATTAGTAAATGACTCCAATCCCCATTCATTGTGTGTAACTACTCCAAAAACACATGGGAAAGCGCTCAAGATGTATCCAACAATTATAAACTAATATTTGGCATTATCAAAAAAAAGTTTTTAAGATAGGCATGGATAGACACCACTTAGATTAGTCTTGCTTTTTAAAATATCATTTACATTGAATCATTCATGTGGGTTAACATGCTTAATGATTTTTGCATACCCCATTAGCCTATTGAAACTAAGTTTTGTCCACTCCTCTGGCTTATAAATATATAACACCCTACTATCTCCATTATGAAATTAGTTTATTCATCCTTCCATGAGCTTTAAATCGTTGTTGTTTCTGATGTGAGTCAACGTTGCCTTTACTTTAGTGTCAAGGGAGGTATTTTATCACCCAATGTTGCCTTTACTTTGGTTTCAAGGGAAGTACTTTATTAGGCATTCCTTTAACACAAGTTTGAGTTCTAATTAATTTAATTGATGTGTTTAGGCATTATTCTAAGCCAAGTTTGAGTTCTAATCATGCATCAATACTCTTCTTACCTCCTTTTGGTTGAAAAAACCGACCATTGCCCTTCCTCTAATGAATTTATACCTATTAACCATGACACATCTTAGTAACGTTCTTGTCACTTACATCATTAATGGTTTACATAGATTTACATCATTCATCCATAAATAAGTAGTTCCATGTAGTAATTGACTTTGACTATTTTTTTATACCATATAAGATCAAAAGTATCTTTAGTCCCCACTTTCATTGTTTATGGATGACCTTGTCTCTAGCAATGATTTCCATGGTTAATTACTGACTAGATACATACAATAATTATAAAGTTTGACTAGATACATATGGATTGTAAGATGCATAGTGATTGTCCACATAGGCTTCCGGAAAGAAAAACTTCTTGTTTACAATTTCACCGTGGAATCCAAAATTACTTTGTCCAATAAAACCTGCGCGACCCAAGCGCTGAAGATTGTCAAAGTCGGTTGTCGTGGTGCCTGATCTTCAACCGACCCGTTACCCTAGTGACTTCCCCTCCGGAACCAAACCATCGGAAATCAGATTTTGAACGTTCCCATTTCCGGCAGTAGCCGCCGCGATGCAGAGCTGTCGTTGTTTTGAAAGTACAGATTGCAGAGAAGCCATGGGTGGCTCCTGAATCTGCATGTGGCCTTCAAGCATTCGGCTCACAGCACTAGCCTTCGGTCTCATTGCAGGTTCGTCCTGGATACACCAGAGTGCCACCATAACAACTTTCCTCGCTTCATCCTCCGGCACTTCATCCACCAAACGAGGATCCACAATTTCCATTAATTTCGCCTCCTGAAACCTCCGAATGGTCGCAGCAGGAAGATAACAGTCTTCGGCTTCAGCCGTCAGATCCACGCACCGGCGCCCGGACACGAGCTCCAGCAACACGATGCCCAAGCTATAAACGTCGCTCTTGCTGCCAACTCCGGTATCCATGAGCCATTCAGGCGCGAGGTAGCCAGGCGTGCCTCTCATTCTTGTCAGAACTCGGCTATGCTGATCAGTCCGGTCCATGAGCTTCGATAACCCGAAGTCTGACAGTTTAGCCCTGAACTTATCGTCGAGGAGAATGTTCTCAGGTTTCACATCGAAATGCACAATGCATTCTCGGCATTCTTCGTGTAAAAACGCCATCCCATGGGCAGTGTCGACAGCGATTCTCAACCGGCTACTCCAACTCAGAAGCCTCGCAACGTCTGTGGAAAAAAGCCAGCTATCCAGAGAGCGGTTCGCCATGTATTCGTAGACAAGCAGGTGATGAGATTCTTCCGCGCAAAATCCCCGAAGTCGAACCAGGTTGACATGGCTCAGGCTTCCCAGAGTAGCTATCTCCGTTCGGAACTCGCCGTAGCCCTGTGAAGCCTCTTCAAGTTGCTTCACTGCAACCATGGTTCCATCACCTAGGATTCCCTCATACACTGAACCGAAGCCGCCGGCTCCCAGCTTCCGACTGAAGTCGCCTGTGATTGTCTTCATTTCTTCGAAGGTGAATCTTGGAGGAAGAACCGACAGCGTCTTCCAGAAACCCTCGTCCTCTTTAGCGCCTGCCATTTTTATCCTCTGCTTCTTCTTCTTCCGCAGAAGGGCAAACATAATTAATAACACGATCAAAATGAAAAACAGACCGGCCCCTATGGTGACCCCGATTATGATCGAGGTCCGGCGCTTCGAGGAACGAGATCCATGACCTTCAAGCTTGGCAGCTTCATCCATGACCTTGATGAACCCTAGCTGGGTTTGATCTGAGACGGTTTTCATAGACAGAAGCTCTTCATAATGAAAGCAGGAGCCAGAGGATTGCCAATAGAACGCAGCCACGCAAGAGCAATTAGATAAACAGAGCCTCTTGCATTCATCCAGGCTTACTTGAAATGGATCCAAGTACCTATTAGGAAAATAATCGATTCCTCGCAACTCCACCAATGTATGACTGGAATTGCATCTCAGTCCCTGCTTCGGCTTGCAGCCGGCGGAGGCCTGATCTGGCTGCGAGAAATAAGATGACTCCGGGGCCGGGCAAGTGCACTTCGCTCCAGGGTTTGCGCATATACCGTAAGGGCCGCAGTAGTTAGGAAGTCGGCAGATATCATTAAAGAAATCCACGAAGAAATCCTTTTCAACTTTCAATCTCGACAGCGTTTGCATATACATTTTTAGGTTCCCGTCGGGTTCCAGTCTGATATACCGGAATCCTTCGCTGGAATCATCGGAGACACTAATGGAGAACCCATACGGATTGCCTCCTGTTTCTCTCATGCACTCTTGTGTTGTATTTCCATCTTGCCGGTAGTCGAGCAGCATTCCGTCGTCGGAGAAGGCGATAATGGTGTGATTACAGCTAGAGTTGTAAAAGCTGATAAATGCTTCTCGGGCGGATTCCCTGAGCGTGTTGAACTCCAGAATACCGTAAGGGTAAAACAGCGGTGCCATGGCGAAAAAGCCGCCTCCTCCGGGTAACACTCCGGCCATGTAAATGCTCTCCGAGGTATTCGAAGCAGAAACGCTGGACACCAGAAACGTGCCCGCCTTCGCCCGTTGGCCCGGCAACAGTGTATCAGTGGGATGATCGAAACTCTGCCAGAGAATCCCGCCGCTTCCATTGTATATCAATAGATTGCCCTTGGGACTGAGCATCATGCGCGAAGCGCCTGTAACGTTAGCAGACCAAACAAATTCATCTCCATCGTTCAGCACCAAATTTCTATCTTTGTTGACAACCAGCTTCGCATTTCTTGACAGTGGCCTGTTTCGATTGGCAGACCAGACGGTCGTTTCATTGTAGCGAAGATAAACTATTGCCAACAGGAAGAAAACGTCATCCAGGGAACGGAATTTAAGGCCGAATTCGCCTCCCTGGCTCTCGAGAATCGATTGAGATGCATTACTGGCAGCAACAGCTATGGGAGTTGTGGAGAATGGGAGACTGATCTCATGGTTTGCAGCAGAGACAGTGCAGATCAGTAAAGTGGAGCAGACTAGAAACAGCAGGGCGTTGCTGCTGAAATCCGCCATGAATGATTTGTTTGATGCAGTAAATGCATTACAAACCAGTTATATATATAATAACCAGAAATTAGAACAATACAATTCATTTGAGGCATCCTTACCCACACGGGAATGTGCTCGCCCGCCGAACGGCCAACAGTAATCTTCGTAGTTGACTCGTTTGTCGGTAGCAAAGACTGGAGCGCGTCTTGACTTGTGGATCCGTGTGAGAATGCAAGGAACTGGCTCACGCCAGACACCACTGAAGGCTGCGCGAGACCTACTTTAGCGATAACACCGGAGTTTTAAAGATTCAGTGCAAGTGGACTCCGCGGCCACACAGGGACAAATATTAGAGCCCTCTAGCTACTTCTTTTCATATAGCTCCAAAAATGAGAAAGAAAATTGGTTTGCCACTATGCCAACTTGTCGTAGAATTTCGAGTTTGATGCGTGGTTTCTTAGAATAAAGTTTTTTTAATTTTCAGTGGTGGTATGAGCTACACGGTTGATTAGCAAAAAAGAATAAAAGTATTTTTTTATAATAAAGTTGAAGAATTTTTATATTAACTAAAAATAGTACTTTGACTTTTATAACAAAGTTCAAATTTTTTTATAATAAACTGAAGATTATTTCAAGAAAATTATTAATATTGATATAATTAATTGTTATAATTAAAGTTAAAGAATTTTATTAATAAATTAAACATTATTTCAACATAGTTGTTAATAAAAGATATAAATATAATAATAAATGATTAATAGTTAAATGTTTCATCGATCTAAGAAGAAAAGATTTACATTTCAACATAGTTATTAATAAACTAGCAATTGTAGGTATGGGTGCAAGAAAAGAACGTCGTGTTGCAAGCTAAGCAAGGAGATATGAACATATATAACAAGAAAGACAATTTGAAGTGTTGATACAATATTTTAAAGACATGTTGATACAATGTTTTAGAGATGTCCGATGCCCCTGGCCCTTGATTTTGCCCAACCTTGAATTGAATCAAATAGGTGGACTTTTTTTTAATCATGGCACCACAGAGCTTAAAATTTCGGCTAATTGTGGAAATTAAGGCGAAAGTAAATGAGGACCATAGATTGTATCATAGTCACTTATGGAGCGAACCAAAAATCAAACATACTTATAACCTCATTTTGAAACCAAAATTTGGTTTTTTTGAATGCTTAATATATCTAAAGTATGTAATTTTGTTAGCTTATAACTTTTATATATATATATATATATATATATATATATAACTTATGACTTTTTCATATATATATATATATTTGTTTATTAAAAAAAATTGAAAGACAAATTAGGTATAACTTGTTTATAAAATTAAGGTTTTCTTATAACAATGATAAATTATATTAGTTAGTGGACCAAAGATAATATATATTTTAAGTGACTTTAATTCCAACAATTTATTATTAAGTTTGATAAAGAGGAAAAATAAAAATTGAGAATTGTTCCATATCAATTTAAGTTTTTTTTTTCAAATTAAGAGGGCTCCACAACTACTGAGGGCTGCGATAACATGGTAACAATTGAAGTATCAAAGATAGGAGGCATTAGTAATGCTTCTGATGAGATGGGAATAGTAGTGGTCGTTGACAAGCTGACAAATATGATTGATTTGATGATTGCGGTTGTAAGTCGTCTAAGAGAAATGGGGTCCCTCTTATTTCTATGGCAACCTCCACAACACATGATGATCATGATCCATCACGCCTGCAATTTCGAATATCTGCAACCATCAAGTTGCAAGATAAAGTAAAAATATAGAAATCCTCCATTATGTTTGTAGCAATTGCCATTCTCATTTTATTTGTGTTCATATTAGTGTCATTTTATTTGTGATTTGGTGGGAAATTTGTAGGAAATGGAGAAGCTGAGGCCCAGGTTCTGTTTGGATCTGTTGGGGCGGAGGAGGGTAGGAGTTGGCCAAGGAATGTGAAAAGCGACGGAGATCTAAACCTGAACTGGAGTTACCCTTAAACAAACTGAAGGCAAGTGCGTAGAGAGCTGACACGAAACTATGCATAAACAAACTGAAGGCAAGTGCGTAGAGAGCTGACATGAAACTATGCATGATTGTCGAGTTGTCTATTCGATCCCTCCAAGCGAATGCTAAGGTCTAAGGATCATCATATAATAAATGGAAACCTTTTCTTTTCTAATACCTCATCCCGTGCTGGGGAATTTATCTGACAGATAGACATAGAGAAAGCAAGAGTAACGTGTAGGGCGGGTGCCGTGAGTAAAGATGGTGGGCCTTCCCCGCCTCCTTAAGGTTTGACAGTTTATATTCATTCAATTATTTACTGAATGGCTGAGCTGATTTATTGAATGGCTGAGCTGATTTAGCTTCACTGAATAGCTTATGGCACGCTTTAATTATATAAGTTTTTGGATGAGTGGTATAAGCACGCTTCCAAAGAGGATTATATAAGTTTTTGGATGAGTGGTATAAGCATGCTTCCAAAGAGGATGAACCCATGCAAATCGCACCGTGGGAATTCGCTACTATCGGAGCTTGGAATTATCACTACACCGCTTTCCTTTCTCAATTTAGTTCCTCCAACTCTGGAGTGGGGACCTTGGCCTCTAGATTTAGCCGGTGAGTGAGCAGATGTCGTATAATGACGGAGAAGAGGACACGAGGTATATGCAGCTTGACAAGTTTGCAGGACATGTTTCAATGTCCAAGTACGGTTTCATAATCTGTAACAGAGCAAGTAGCATAGTTGACAGCAGCAGCACCCATTTAAGTTCTCGATAGAAACCCAGTTATTGTTTGAGTCAATTCCATAGCTGCAATCCCATTTCCAACAACAACATCCCCGGTCATGGATCCACTAGCAACAGATGTTGTTAGAGCAATAGAGTCAGCATTCTTTGTTCCGCATATAAAGATCCAGTACCAGTTGAAGCAGAGCCCATTCCAGAGCTAATAGCCTGGGTTTATGAACCAAGGTAAATCCCCCAGAACCTAATGGTCCCGGATCAACAGACGCTGGGCCAACGACAAATGGCTCTGTATATCGACCCAGAAGAGATGCGTATGCCAATGGATTTGGATCCCAAACGAGCTAGGTTTATTTACCTGGAGGATCTGCACCTATCTCTGCTTCTGGCCCTGGTGAATCTGCTCCTGCTAATACGAATTGTTCCATTTTCCAGAAAGAAAAGAGGGGTAGTTTTTTATTTACTAAATTTCTTTCGTATTCACAGGTCGGAGGGAATGGGATCGGGCAAGCACGGTTAATGATCTGTAATTTTTTTTTCACTTCCTTCACCAAACTGTGTTACTTCTCTATTATATAGAGATTTTTATTCTTCCATAATTAACTGTAATCGGCCTTAAAAAGTTGTTTCAGTTGTTTCTGTGAAGCGTGCATGTTCTGCATTGTGTGATCCAAGTTTGTTAAGTGAAAGGAGCAGAAGAAGCTCCGAGTTAAGAAGATACAAGATTTTATTGGCTAACTGCCCACTCGAAGCTTCGTACACCATGAATAGGCTTTCTCTGATGTGATTTGCAGTTTTCTCATCAATTTTGTGTAGTTACATCAATTCACTCTAAATTTGTAGTGGCCTTATTTATGATTTTGCAGTGGGTTTATTATCCTTTATTATTTTCCTAATGGATAGGCTATTCCATCATTCTTTAAACAGTATAAAGCACCCTCCGAAACTTTGACTTCTTGGATAGAAAGGGTGAATCCCGCTTCTTGGTTTGAAGAATGAGTCTCTCATTCCGAAGCCACTCCTGCAGATCTTGTTCCCCCAAACGAGCATGATCGTTTGATCCAAGACTGACAATTCATATTTCTTGATTTGTGTTTTGCCAACAGAATCAGTAGTAACCTCTCTCTCATTTTTATATTTTTCCTTTTTTATCTTTTTCCCTGTTATTGTTTACAGGAACATGTTTCTCCTCTTTGCTATTTCGGCCATTTCCATTTGAACTGAAGTGTCTTACCAGACGTCTACTGTAGGTGTGTCTTTGAATCTCTTGAAATGAAATTAATCTAGGCTTCAACCCACTTTCAAATAATTTACTTGAGAAATGGCTTCCAAGTGAATAACAGGAGGATGTATTTCTTCCAAAGCTAAAACATGGATTGACAAAAGTCAAGGAGCCATCTTTCTTTGAAGCTGAGGAAAGTTGTGGATCCCAGTTAGGGGTCTCTAACCCAGTCTAGTTATTGCATTTTGGGAACAGAAATTTTAGAGTTCTTTGCCTATGTTTGTGTTCATAAGAACCATGAAAATGACTACAGGCCCTCCTGTCTAAGGCATCCTGAATCAAATTATGAGCTTCATGAAGTCTTAGGCTTGCATTCTGACGTCTACATCTGAATCTTCTTGCATACATTGCAGCTTCTATCCAAACCTATGTGCCACAAAATTTGGTGTTGTGCATAGTCCCAGCTAATGAAGTGCTTCAGTTAAGTCCCGACTAATGAGAACTAAGCCTCAGTCCTAGAACTAACAGCTTTATACTCTTATTATTCCCTCGTAGCTCTCTTTGACTCATTACCCATACTAGAAAATAAACCATGAACTACTGTTGTTCTTCTACATATTCCACTAGTTGTTTTCTGTTTAGTGTTTACTCTTACCTCTCTATTTTCCCAAACAACATACTGCAACCTAAAGACTGTTTTATAGGAATAAATACTGTATTTTATAGCGATCGAAATATATAGCAATCTAAATAAACAAATATATTTTATACCACAGAAAGTGGTGTTGTGGAGCTCAGGTCCTTAGCTTCTTGTCCTTATTGTCAATGCTGAGAAGTTGCAGCTAATGAGGTGTTCGTGTTCTGCCATGTTCTCGTTCTGTTCACTGGTGCGGACTGAACTGTACCTGTTAGCTTCTCGTCCTTATTATCAATGTTGAGAAGTTGCAGCTAACGAGGTGTTCGTGTTCTTCCATGTCCTCGTTCTATTCACTGGCACGGACTGCGCTGTACTTGTGAATACAGGTACTGGAGACTATGTCCAATCCAAACAGTCAATAAACAATAAAAGAAAGATCAAGATCAAAGATCAACGAGGCAGATTACCCCAATCGTCGGATGAAAAAAAAAACAAAAAACATTAAATTCAGGGAGTCGACTCCCACTTGTTGAAACGCCTTACGGCGTAAATATATAAATATAATAATAAATGATTAATAGTTAAATGTTTCATTGATCTAAGAAAAGACTTACAAATTTGATTGTTTGATTAACCATTTAAATTTTTTTTGTATAATTTGCTGTCAATTTGTTCTTCGATATTTCTAATAAGATATCGCAATCTGTACATCAACTTTTGAAATGATTTATTTATAAATTTCTAAGTTAAATAGTACTAGCAATTGCTCCAAGAAGGTGCAATAATAGGATAAAAAGAAAGCAACAAAAGAAAGATTAATTTGAAGTAGGTATATACATGTTTGTAAATGATATGATTCTTTTAACTTTTGTGTTGCATGTGGCAATGATTAAAAGAATGTAGTGTTGCTAGTGTGTAGGTAATGTCTTTTATTATTTATATGGGGATGTACAATTATTATTTATAACAATTAGATTTCTACATAAATATTACGAAAAAAAGACCTTGATAACTATTTCATTCAAACAACAATATATTGATAAATGGAACAGTGCAATTCATACAACAACAAAATGGAACAATGCAAAGAATTTGTATGTGCCTTGCTCTAATGAACAAGGTCCTAATGTGGGAAGTTCTCCAAAATAGGAACAAGCAATGGCCTAGTAGATGTATAGTTTGTAAGAAGGATGAGGAAACAATAAGGCAATTGGTTAATGTTTTGTGCTTATTCAAGACATGTTTGGGATGAGATGGACAATATGATAGGGGTTATAAGGGTTTGGAAATGGTGTGTGACTCACAGATTCCAGTAAGCTGTGAAAGAGAAGGCCTTCGTTCACGCAAATATTTTATCTGCACAAAAGAGCCAACTATGACCTGGAAAGACTACATAATAAATATCATCCACTCTCTAATCATATGAATTTTCAATAAATGTTATATTGAGTGAATATGTGACTGATTGTTCCAGCTTCATTCTTCTTAATACATTTTTTAGTTGTTTGATAGGAAAAGTACAAATACTAGGAAGCAAAATGAGTAAAATGTAAATTCCTGAAAACAACCAGAATCGACATAGAAAATGTGGAGTTGGGCTCTATGCACTAAAGATCCAGTTTCCATGAATTGTTCCCAACCTCTAAGGTGATCTTAGATGCCAAACAGGAAAACAGGAAGAAAAAATTACAAGTAGTGCACAGATGAGAAAGCAAGGAAAATTTAGCCCTTGCAATTGATTAGTTGACTAGCAAACTTTTTTTTTTCTACATTGAGGCAATGAAATTTACAGTACTAATGTCCCATCACACAAAGAAAAGAATATGTTATAGATAGTTAAAAGACCATGATTAATGAAATTAGTGTTGTGTTCCAAGGAACATACAGGTCACAACATATTGTGGTCCCAACATATTATATCCCATTTTCATGGGAATGTACTCTAAAAATATGCACAATTTTCGATATGTGATATCATTAAATCTCTCCCACTACATGGGATCAAGAACTTCCATATTTCTAGGGAGAAATCTGCATAGATTTTATTGTCTTATATATTTGGGAAATTTCATTCCAATTAATAGAAACAAGAAGTAAATGGAAAAAGCACATCTACTCCTATCCCCACAACATTCAAATAAAAATCTACCAAGAACAATATGTGTGCCTTTAATATTGTATCTCCCAAATCATTCAACTCTACAATGTTGTGGCAATTGAAGAAGCTTAAGATAAAATTAGCAACCAGAGGTTCATATCATAACATGGAAAGTAAGGGACAACCATTCCAGAGAGGCTTTAATCAATGTGTCATGGTAAGCCCTCAATAGAATACAAGGATTCACTAAAAGTTAACCTTTACTTTCCATACTTCTCTCAAACATAAAATAAATCAAATGAAATTAGTTTAATTACCTATTGTTTTCTCATGTCTACAGAGAGCTTAATACTATCGTTGATAACCTTTCCAAAGAAGGTGTACAACTTGAGGTTGGAGTTTGATCAGTGATGGAATCAAAGGATGGACAAGTAGTTGAACACATCAAATCAATCTATTGATTATGCATCTCTTCAGTTGAGAGTTCAGATCTTTCATAAGGTCTTGATCATATGAAGTCTTGTTTCCAACCTATTGTTGGCATTTCTGTAGTGTTGAAAACATTATAGTAGGGATTGTTTTCTTAAACAGTTTCTATGCAATTCATTGAGACACTTAGATGACTGGAAAAGACTATTTTAGGTATTTGTATGAGCTTTTAGATAAGGATAGAGTTTATCTAAGAGATCATACAAAATCTCTGCTCTAAGAGACCATAGTAATAGAGGTATGTTGCCTCTTGATTGCAACGTTAACCAAACTGGTGACAGGGACACCAATGAAAAACCAACGGACACCAAATGGGACACCCTCAAAACCAGTGGACATATGATAGTCATACGTGGTGGAAAAATATTAGCCAGAGGGACGACGAGGGCACGAGGGCATAAAAATCCACTTGCCAGTCACAAAAAGGACACAAATCAAGTTTAGGAGGCCTAGACAAAGACATGTATAAGCATCCTACAAGAAGGAGTCGAAACCAGCCTTAGAATCATCCCAGGAGTCAAAACCAGCCTTAGAATATATATTATGTTGAAAAGGCTTGTTAACCAATTAAATAAACTTTTTTTTGCCAAATAATCTAAACCCCACTTTTTGGTTATTTGTTTTTCTCGTTTTTGAGAGGATGTAATGCAAAAGTAGCTGATTTTTGTCACTCGTCCTCTTCACACATGGGTAAATTTATTTTGTTATTTGTTTTTCTCACTTTTTTTATTTGTTTTTCTCCTTCTAGGGAGGACGTAACGCAGATTTTAGGTATCGTTTGTCACCTGTCTTTTTCACAGGAGAACAAATTGACTTAGGGTCGAGAGCTCGACCATATACATTTTTCTCTAGCAATTAAAACTGGAACAACTCATTAACATGAAACATATACACATCCCTCAGTATGGATTCATGTGGAACAATTATTGTTTTTTTTAGTTTTCCTATGTATCAACAATTGTAATTTGAAGAATTGATGTACAACATGATAGGTATGGGTGGTGATATGACATAATTTGTTTAAAACTTCACCTTAAATCTCCTCTCTAGACTTTGGAGAGCTGAGGAATGAACCGAAGTGCAATGAATCCCAAACCTTGCAAAGCACAACAAAACATGATTACTTGTAGAATACGCCAAGCTGAATTATTTGACAGGTATGAAGTGCAGTACTCCAGCAAGGAAGTTTCCAACACACACTTCCTCTTGCAATTTAGGAAAATATCAGGTCATCCCTTGTTTTGTTGACCCCTAACAAACACCAAAGTAAAGACGTAATGTGAGATAGGAATTATCTCATCACCTATTTAGCCAAAGGGTGGACCCTCATGAGGATAAATTGGCAAATAAAGAAGACAACAAAAACCCTAGAGCACGAGATAATAAGCCCATTTCTACATATAGTAAACCCTAATTCAAGTACAAGTCAATAGACCGATCATTCATCAAATTGATGATTTATTCAAATGACAATTCCACAAAACAAGTGTGATCAGATAAAATCTACAACTTGGTATAACAAAAGCTTGCCCAATTGAAAATAAAAAGAGCATTACGGTATATACATTGAACCCTAAATTAACGAAATCACTCAAGAGAGTGACTACTCGTCAAATGACACCTTACCCAGAAAAAAAATGCACTGGAATAACCTAGAGAGATTGTTCTCAGAAAAAAAGTTGCACCTTAATATAACAAAAGCATTGGCAGTTGAAAAAGGCAAGGGCATTTAAACAAACCCTAAACCTTGGTTCAACAAAACAATTCAAGTGATTGATCATTCGTCGATTTTTTTTTTAAGCCAGATGAAAAAAAACACGGAACAACCGTGATCAGACAAATATTGCACCTTCATATAAGAAAAGTGTGGCTAGGTGAAAGCAACAAGGGCAACTACTCTGAAAAAATGGTCCACCAAGACATTTTGTCAATTTACAACTACATGTAAATATGTTTGGAAAAACACACTACTTTGAATGGAGATCGAGTCTAAAAAAAAAATGGCATATTAGTTAAATTTCAAGTTTAAAGCAAAATGGCATATAGAGTATCAAATTAATAAAATATCTTCAACTTTAAAGTAAAATGTCATATAAAGATAGTTTAAAAAAAAAGTAAGTCAAATCTTATACTTCACCTCATAATACTGCAAGTTTATGGAAAAATGACAGATAAGGTTTGAAAATATTTTTTTTTCAAATAAGGTGTGCAAATATTTATTTTCCAAACATCACTTTATGTTGGGCACTTTGTAATTCACCGGTTCAAATCCGGATTTTCGTTCTTCCCATCAACCAGAGTGTCCAAAGTTAAATCTAATAAGAAACAAATCAAAAGGCACAAAATGACAAACCTATTCAAATTAAGAATTAAGATTATGCTTTTCAATATGACTAGATTCAAAATGAAACATTCAAACAAGGTATGAACGGATTTTTTCAAATAGAAGTAATTCATAAACTTTTCCTTTCCATATGACCAAATTAGATATGGAACATTCAAACAAAGTGTGAAAGGGATTTTTTTGTATAAAAGCAAGTCAAATCTTAAACATAACCAAACCAATCCATTCCTTATATATATTCAAAATTATTAAAGTTAAGAATCAATAATAACTCTATCTTTCTATATGACCAGATTCAAGTGTGATGCAAGATTAAGGAACTTGATTAAGATAACATAACGTGTTTATGAATTGTTTTGTATTTTGTTTTCGTTTCACTGTTCAGCATCAATCTCATTTAATGCACTTGATGACAGCTACATTTTCCACATTTAATGAGCTAGATGATAGCCACATTTTCCAAAGAAGATAATACCTGAGAAGATAATATTCAAATCAAGACACAATAATAGTGATGTCATTCAAGCAGAATCAGCAGAAGGAATATTGATGTCATTTCCCTGTAGGATATATGTTTTAGGTTTCAGATTGTATTTTTTTCAATTTTTAGTTGAAATTGTTGTTGACCTATATTGTTGGAATTGCATTAGGTTTATATGAAAGGGTTTTGATATACATTGTTAGAATTGCATAATGGAGAAATGAAAACATTGTTAAAGTTGCAATGTCGATATATAAAAAGATTTTGAGACACTAAATCCATTTCTATAATAAAAAATACAATTTAAATAATGAAAAATTATATTATTCCTTTGGGATGGACTGTATTTGTTTTGATCATATTTTCTTTATATGAAAGGGTTTTGAAATACATTGTTAGAATTGGATAATGGAAAAATGAAAACATTGTTGAAGTTGCATTGTCGATATGTAGAAAAAAAGTTTCGAGACGCTAAGTCCATTTCTATAATAAAAAAAATACAATTTAAATATTGAAAAATTACAAACATCATTGATTCCTTTGGGATGGACTGCATTTTTTTTATCATATTTGTTTGGTAATGAATTGAGAATAACTCTCCCACCAAAACATCATTAGAAAAACTCTTAGAAATGAGACTTCATAATCATTTCTAAGGATAAATTTAAACTCAGATAACAATTTTGTAACTCAAACTATTGATCAATTACATATAAAAATCCAACATTTTTTTTTGTTATAATGACCTAATTATGATAAAATACTTTCCAATTACATATTGAATCGAATTAAGCATTAGCATTTAGTAGATTTCAACCTCAACTTAAACATCGATATACACACAAACAAGCTTCATGTTTCATAAATTATAGCCACATGTTGTTGCTTCTATTGATGATCATAACAATAAGTAGTGAAATGGATCAATGTGATTCTGATCCACATAAAAACTTGGTATAAAAATCCACATATATACTTACAACTGCTTTTGCAAAAGTAAAACCTTGAATCATCCACTCAGATGTTCAACATATAAATATATATAAGGGGATTGTTTTATATAACTTACAAATACATATATAAATGAATTCTGGAATTGAAATTCTCAGGGAGACTAATCCGATCTGCTGTCAAGACCGGCTACAGTACTGTTGATGCCATTGTTTCCCTTTGAAGGACCAGAGGGAGGAATTGGAGAACCTTTGGGAAAAATATTAAACCATGGACGAGATGATCTCATATCCATAGATACCACATTTTCATTCTTGGGCTTAAATGTAGCAGTGGCAGGATTGGGAAGTTCCTTTAGCATTTTGTGCTTTGTCTTATAATTATATCGATTGTCAAGTTCGGTAGAGGCCGAAATTCAAGCAGCAGATAGAATAGTGGGAAATAACAACAAAATAAAAACAATGTATAATGCTATAGGCTTGGCCATATGAGCTAAGAGCATATCCACATAGGCTTCTGAATATTAATTACCTTTAATAAATTAATCGAGCTCAATATTATCGAGTCTGTATAAAAGAGTGATCTGATTTCGAACATAGTTTTTTCTTATTCTCCATGCAACATTAAGTATTAGCTGGCGCTGTTAATAAGTGTCGCGATATGGCAATGTAGAGCTGCAGATTCCAGGCCATGTCAAAATTTTAAGGCTATTTCCATTCAAATATGTGATTTATTGTCGTTAGTGAATGCATTGATTGATTTAGAGATACTGAAAAAATTGTCCCCTTCCCGACATTGAATAGTGATGTCATTATATCCTTTCAAAATATTTCACTATTTAGAAAGAAGTAGCAGAAGGAATTGCAAAAAACAAAGTTTGAAATATGAAATTGGCTTCAATCCCAAAGGTGGTGTTAGTATGTCTCGTGTTTTTTATGTTTTGGATATTGGAAGTATTTCCTATAGTGCCATTCCTTCCAATTGGGAGGACAATGGGCTCACTTCTAGGGGCAATGTTCATGGTCATATTTCAAGTCATCTCACCAGATCAATCCTACAAAGCCGTTGATCTTCCAACTCTGGGTCCCTTGTTTGGGACGATGGTGGTGAGTATATACTTGGAAATGGCATACATGTTCAAGTATTTGACTCAACTCCTCTCATATTGTAGGAGAGGTGGCAGATATGTATTATGCAGAGTTTCTTTTGTTGCAACAATTGCAAGCGCTCTGTTCATAAATGACACATCTTGTGTTGTGTTGACAAAATTTGTGTTGAAGCTATGTAGGAATAACAATCTAGCTCCTCTGCCCTTCTTATTAGATCTGGAATCCAGTGCAAACATTGGGTCTGCTGCAACTCCAATTTGGAATCCACAGAATTTAGTAATTGCAGTACAAAGAAAAATTTCCTTGAGCGGATTCGTCAAGTGAATTATACCATCCATGCTTGTTGGGGTTGTTGTGAATACTTTCATGGTGTTAGTCCAAAGATTTGCTGAATTGCATTAACAAATTTTCCTCGTTGTAAGCATCTCCCGATCCATTTGATGTACAGGGACGACCATTAGAGGAAATTTCAATTTAAAATGGGCCTTCCAAAAATAATACAAATTCCATGTCATCGTGTATTATCCAATCAAAATGCTTTAAAATTAAAAAAGGGAGCACCTCTTAAAAAAAAATTTAATATAAATTTGGGGATAGGTATCATAAAAAAACTACTTTTTTGTTCGTATTTTCGACATATCTCCTTTTGTTTTTACTCAAATTTCAATTGGGAGAGCTCGTTGGATGCGGAATTAAATTCCGGATCCAACGAGTACCCACTCAGTAAACTTTTGACGGGCCTCGCTACCCCAAAAATAAGAAATACCTGAAAAATGTGATGATGACATCATCATCACATTTTTTCAGGTATTTCTTGTTTTTGGAGTAGAGGGGACCATCAAAAGTATGCCGAGTGGGTACTCGTTTGATGCATAATTTAATTCCGCATCCAATGAGCTCTCCCGATCGAAATTTGAGTACAAAAAAAGGGAGATATGTCGAAAATAGGAACAAAAAAATAGTTTTTTCTTTTCTTCCTCCAAAATTAATAAATATTATTTTATTATTTTAACTATTATTTTATTAATATTCCTTAGGAGGCCCATTTTGAGTTGAAATTTCCTCTAATGGATAGTTGAACGAGCTGGTGGGCGAAGACCAGTCAGGACACGCAAAAGTAAACCATTCGGAGACCAGGGGACATGCAGAAGCACATCATTGGGTGGAGGGATGACGACGGTTGCTACAGTGTTTCAAAACCGAACCTTAGGGAATAACACCTAATGATGTAACTAATTCTTTCCCTTTGCACTTCCCTTTACGACCTTTTGGCATACTCTCCTCCCTACATATTCTACTCTTCTACCTGACATTGGTCACTGCTCTTGATTCTCTCACATCACTACCCTTTATGACTTGTCCCATACATCAATTTGGCATATGGCTAGGTTGTGAAGTTAAAATTAGATTATCATTATTATTCATTTCGTATTAATATATAATTTTTTTAGTATCCTCCTCAAGGTATTATAGAGTCAATTGGATGCCCCTGCCAATGTTTGCATCAACAAGCAATGATCATGAACATTAGCAAGACTAAGTTCATGATCTTCAATGCATATAAAAATGGTTATAACAAACCCACAACTTACAATTATTTGGGGTCCAATTCACTTGTCCTAGCTCAAATTAAGGCATGCTACCCAACTCTGACTTACCAAGGGGCATGGGGGTCATTTCCATATAGATTTTTTGAATATCACAACTAAGATGCATCTTTTCAACATGATCATTAAACCAAGATATGAGGTCCTATATTACTTCCATTTCATTGCACTCCAATAGAGTGAATCCACTTCCTCTTGCTACAATAGATATTAAATCCAAGCGAACAATCCCACAGAACATGATGCAAGATGAGTTGGGAATCTTTATCACACACCTTGAGAGTGTAGAAAGACTCTTTTTTTTCTCCATATACCATGAAAAATTTGAAAACAAGGTGTGATAGATAACCCTACTTCACCCTTTGCTTTCAACAAAGATTGGCTCTTTCCCATAAAAAAGACATTATTTTTTATTCTTTAAAGCCTCTTAATTGCTTTAGTCTATTGATATCTCTAACAAGTGCCTCCATTTCAACAATTATTTGGTCGATCCTAGTCACCTTCATCCCCTCGAATAGGTGATCAACAAGGTCGTCAAGGACGACATGTATTCACATTACATACAGGGCAATTGAATCTCCCCTTCCCGAGCTCTTTTCCCTAAACTTGGCCCTTTCTTCTTCGATGAAGATTGCCTTTTTCCCATCATGAAGTAGATGAGCTTGGTTCTTTTAAGCCTCTTCACGATTTAATTCTCTGAATACTCCTCATCGCTATAGTCCATTGACATCTCTATTGAGTACCTCCATTTTGATAATTATTTGGTCGCTCCCAATCACCTTCTTCGGGCCTTGGATAAGTAAGTGATAAACAAGGTTGTCAAGTATGAAATCTATTTAAATACATATGGGACAGTTGAATCTCCCCTTTCGAAGCTCTTTTCCCTAAACTTTATTCTTCAATGAAGATTGCCTCTTGCCCACCAAGATGGAGACAATTTTGGTTCTTTTAAGCCTTTTCGTCACTTTAGTCCAATGACATCTCTATTGACTGCCTCCACCATTTTGGCAAATTTTTGGTCGTTTATGGTCACCTACTTCCTTGCAAACAAGGAATCAACAAGGTTGTTAGGGACAACA
This sequence comes from Pseudotsuga menziesii, assembly GCA_001517045.1. Classification (NCBI taxonomy): domain Eukaryota; kingdom Viridiplantae; phylum Streptophyta; class Pinopsida; order Pinales; family Pinaceae; genus Pseudotsuga; species Pseudotsuga menziesii. The sequence goes on from LPNX011134214.1 coordinate 93,036, forward strand.
TAGAGGATAGACTCCTTCTAGTGAGGTCGACCTATGTTTTTCCGTTAAATGAAGCTTATGCCAATCCCGGTTGTGATAATGATAATGAAATCAGGACCAAGGGACATCCTTCTTCAATAGATTCAAATAAAATCGAAATACCAAATATAATGTTATTGCAAACAAAACACATCAAATTATGGAAAACTTGGATATGTTTCTCATAAAAAAGTTGTTTAAACTCACAACTTGGATGATAGGAACATGCCAGTCATGAATCCTATTAAAATCTATATAACATCAAAGTATATTAAGACAAAACCACGTTCATATAATGCTAAAATATATGAAATACTTATCTTCCATAAAAAGAACGAATTTTCGTTCTATTTAACCTCATTTGATAATTTGGTTCCTCGTTGGAGTGAGCCTCTAACCTCTGCAGAAATCTATTGAATTGGCTATTTTTCTCGGATAAGAAAAATGAGATTGAAATAATATTCCATAGCTTCTTTATTTAGGCCACCGAACCAATTGTATCATTCTTGAAAGAAACCGTGCTTTTGTGCATCAAAGAAGATCACCCTTCGCTGAGAGTTTTTATTTTCGCAAGTTTAGGCTTCGGAGGCACTGGAATCTGGTAGCAACAATATGGAGATCAATTTGATAGGTGTCAAATTCATAATGACAATTGAATCTCCCCTTCCCAAACTCTTTAACCTAAGATGTACTTCTACTTGGAGAATTTTCTACAAGTGAGGGATGGTCTTGTCATTTAAGTGTGCTCAATGTCATTGGTCTCATAGACTTAGGCTCCCCACTCATCAACAACCCAAATTTTGACCTCATCAACTGTGTATTTAGTATGATCATTAAATCTCATGGGAATAGAGAATATATCAATTATCCTCGTAATATTATGCTCTCATTAGCTTTTAATTGAGTATGATCATTACATCTCGTGAGAGTACAGGATATGTCAATTATGTCATCTACAAGGGGCAGAGTCTAAGAAACTATTCATCTTCAAGTGCCCATTGAATACGAGCTTCAATGGAGATATCATTATATGTTTCATGACTCGTAGGATCCTTCTCTGGATCCTTCTCTATTTCATTTGTTACCCTAATGATAGGTGCTTGGCTCTATACAAGCATGAGGTGATGGATCTCAAACGAATGATCTTGCAAATGTCTTGCAAGCCCTGCCCTATCAAACTAATCACCTCATTTTTCAACCTACATCATCGCCCATTGGTGCTAAAATATATGTATATTATCAAGTGCTTGGCACAACAAGGACTAATGAATAATGTACAACTCGTCACCCTAAGGCTAATCATGCCATCCCAACGGAGGGACAAAAGAGTACTTGTGTTTAGCATGGACTTGATTGGAAAACACTGTTGACCAAACCCATATCTTGAGATTATTTCCTTCAAATTCAACTATTATGACCATCTCCATGCAAGGCCCATGCACTCCTCCAAGATCACCCAACAAATCCCTCTCAAGCTTTGACATTCTCTAGATGACATCATTAGACAATATATTGATACCTTCTAAGTGAATGATGTAGTGGATAGTACCTCCTCCTCTTCAGTCTCTACTTCCTTGTCTCATTCTATCAACGTCTAATTAGTAATGGATATTTTTTTCACTATTTCTTATCTTCTTTAATGTATCTCTTATTCGTTGCACATTGTTTGCTTTGTTTTACGCTTTTGTAGTAGCCTAGAGCACTCCTTCTATGTAATATCACTAGTTGTACTTACTTGTCCCATTGGCCTACTCTTCTAGTCATATATTGGAAAATAATAAAATCATTTCATCATCATATGATCATGCCATTTTAATTCACTATGAGTTTCTATCCACCTGAACCCCACCAATGGAGGACAAGCAGGGAGATGTAGCAGGATCCAGCTACATGAAAAATAAAGAATTGTAATTAATGGGAAAAAACCATGTCCAGTAGGTCCACAATAGACAACAAACAAGAAATGTCCATGTGGGGTTTCTGCAATTTCACATATTCCCTAGTATTGAAATGATTGAGATGACACAAAATACACCCAAAAGATCCCCATAAAAGTGAAAATGATTTCCATTTTGAAATGTGTGTAAGAGAAGCTTTAGCTAATTTATTTAAGATAACGTAACTAAGTTCATGGATGACAAATTATTTTCATAAAGTTGTTAAGGACACTATGACGGTGAAGAAAGAAAAAGTAAGATAAACCTAGTCGTTATTGTGAAAATCTTGAAACATGGCTTAAGGAACAACAGAGCTGAGAAAGAGGATTAAGACAAAAGATTTCATCAATTGTCAAAAACACTATAAAAAGCATACTTCAATACAAATACCATACTCCGAAAATGCCAATTACAGCTCCAAATCTATTAAATATGTCAAGAACCTCTGGGTTAGCAGAAAACTGGCAAAAAAAATTATCGGGTTTATTAAGCATACAAATGCTCGTTTGTCAAGGCATTGGACTACCCAAATCTATTAAATGGGTCGAGAATCTCTGGGTGAGCGAAAACTGACAAAAAAGAATTTTTGGGTTTATTAAGGTTTATGAATGCTCTTTTGTCAAGGCTTTGACGACAAAGACAACATAATTCAAAAGGATTGTTTGTTGGATTGCCAACAACATCATTATCAACTTCCAAACTATCGAATGGAGTTTAAATTCAAGACATGTGTTTCAAGCCATGGCTAAGTGTGCTAGCAAAGTGACTGGCTCTTCAAGACTCTAAAGACCTTACAAATTGGTATTTGAAGGCCTTGTTCAGAATATGAACAATTGTTATTTTCAGGAAGACATACAAGACTCGTGACAACCATTAACATCTTCATTGAAGCTCATTAGCTGGGCATGAAGATGGATTTGGAAACCGACATTGTTATCCAAATCATTGATTTATGTTCGGTAGCCAGCGGTGCCGTTTGAAATACTTATTTATGGAGGTCAGTTGACCCTGAATACAAATGAAATGCTTAGTACAATCCTCATTTTTTTTGGGTCTCATTTTATTTCCCGACTTTGCACTTATTTTATTTTCTGGGCCTCCAAAATACGTTCCTCGAGCATGCAAAACAAACAATCACTCAAGATAACGAGTTTAAATCCCACACAAAGGGTTTCCAACGTACACATAGCTAAACAAACGCAACCCGACAACTAATTGAAACACAATGAAGGAGATCTCAACAAGTACCAACAGATGATCTGAATCCCTCAACACTGACTACACCCTATCAATACAAATGCATCTCAAACATCCAGATGGAACAAGACTAGTTAAACACTTACCTTTTTTATCCTACTGGGAGAAGTCGGTCCTCATAAAAGACTAAAAAATAAAACCCCCTAAAAACTAACCAACTTGACCTAACCCACCAAGAAAAGAGTGAGACAAACCACAATAATAATAAAAATAAAAAGAGACAAAGGAAATTCCCACTTTTTTACTTGGTTGGTACTAATCCAATCTCAACGATTGACGGACTCCAAGTTACTATAGCTGAATCGTCATTCTCTGGTTGGGCCAAAGAAAGCATGGAAACTAGGGTTCTTGAAGCCACTTTGATTTTTACTTAAAATGACAAATTTTTTTTCTATTAGAATTTTTATTTTCCTTGTAACTTCCATGCATCACCATTACTTCCACCTCGGATCTTACCATCACTCCACAATTGATCATGCATTTAAGTATCTCTTATGTGATAATAAATTCGATCAATGTGTGAGCCTTGTATTCAATATGATAATGTTTAGAGAGGATTTTCATTTATGATAGTCATGATTGTACTTTAGGGTTAATTAAGGGTCATAGAGAATATAACTACATATTGTCAATACATTATTCAATATATTGATTGTTATGAAAGAGTGAATGTTAATATGGCATCCAAGAAGAAGTTTGAGCTATATTGTTGGGATACCATCAACACTTTAGCAAAAATAAATAATTATTACCACTGGTTTGTAGCTATGGTAGTACACTGAGGAGGAAAAGCAAAGGGATTACAATTTAAAACATCAACTAATGAATTTGAAGGAGAATAGAAAGGACCATATTCCATTTAACTCTTTTACATTCAAAAACATATTAAGGCTCCCAAGTTACCAACTAAGTTTTCCAAGGTTCTTGAGGATAATCCCTTTATAAACACTTACAACGATGGTGTTTCTATTCTAATGAAGTGGCTCATGCACCCAATTGATAAGATTTCTAGGGAATCACATTGAAGTTGAGGAGCTAGCAAATTGAATATTGGGAGTTTACTTGGTCATTTGCTTAAGTTGTTGGGAAAGAGACAACCTCATAGTTGCCTTTTTTTTTTATATCTAGACACGATCTCAAGGACACCATAGCTTGTAAATTTTGTTGTAAGGATTTGCGATTAGGAATAAATGGATTTGAATATAGGCAATATAATTTCTTAGTATATGGTTTCAACTATAGACACATTCACTTTTCTTTACTTTTGAACAAGGAATTCCTTTGTGCTGGTTCATCGATCTCCCTCATTAGTTTCAACAACACCTTCTTTAATAGTAAGGACTCCCTGATCTCAAGCACATTTTCAACTACTGGTGCATTTTCTTCCCCCTCCTTTGCTTGGGTAATATGAATACCTCTTTGGCTTGGAATTTCATTTTCAGTAAATTCAAATGAATTATGACCCAAGTAGCTATATTTATAACATATGTAGATAGCATCCTTGTCTCTTCCTCTACCTCTTCCTCTGGAAAAAAATATTTTCCCTTTGGATTCATCTTTTGATTGTCCCTGCTGACTTGAGATACCAGTTTCATCCTTCTATGTTATGGACTAACTTCTACCAGTTTATTTTCCTCTCCCTCTAGTTCCTTTACTATTATGCTTCCTCATCAATTTCTCCTTTGCCTCCAAGGAAAATTGATAAGCCTCCAAGGAATTCCTAAGGGACAACATGCTCATTTCATCCTAAATGTCCATTCTAATACCATTTATATACCTGGTTTTCCTCTCTAGAGTATCGTCTACATACCATGCCCTCATGTTTATCCTATAGAATTCCTCTATGTATTCTCTAACGATCATTAATCTTTGCTTAAGATTATGCATTTGTTTAAACAAAGAAATTTGATAATATTTAGGTAGAAACTTACCTTTAAGTTTATAAACCATTGTGTCTACTAGAATTGTTGTGCCATTTAGGTCTTCAAGCAATTAGTATGAATTATGATTGGAGTAAAAGGAGAATGAAGGTACAAATTGAACAAAACAAACCACACAGGAAATGGATGTGTAGCTCAGGTAATTACAGTATCATTGTCATTAATTAAATTTGTTGTTACAATAGTTTGCATAAAGGAAGAATTTGAATGCATTAGGGAGCAATTCGAATCTACCAACTGGACATGACTGTCTCAATCAATATCGGAGTCCAACATATCAACTCTAGATTTCCAACCAACTCAAACATCAGTAATAACTAGTTAACTCAGTGCAACTGAGGTGGTAGGTGGGCAAAGGCGCCTACTCCACATGCATCCATGCATTAGCCATGCATAACTAGCGCTAGCTAACTGATTGTGATCTAACTGAAAGTAACTAGAAGCTAACTAAGACTAACTAGTTCCAACTCCAACTAACTGATGGAGGTTGGTGCCGAGACTCCCAGTGGCTCCTAAAATGTAGGGATTGGTCTAGGAGGCACCCAAACTAATGCATGCACATGTAGTAAGTGGAAGTTAACCTTTAGCAGTGTTCCCCACACTCTAGTAACTTGTACATGTGGCCCCATTAGGCCAAGTGAACCCAATTAATTAATTAAAGTTCCTAATTTAGGCTAAATAATCTAATAGATAGTATGGTCAAGGGAGGATTAATAATCCTAACATCCCCCCTGAATCCTAACTTGGACAACTGTGGGCCCTAGAAACAAGGCCATAAGTCACCCAAATACAATCTAAAAGACGATAATGTTTCTTAATACAACCGAGGAAATAGGGGAAAACCTCATGGGAACCCCCCCCTCAAAATAAGCATGAATACAAATTTTGAATAAAAACTTGTGAAAACTTTTGCTGCTATTTGCAGCACTATGCAGCAGCAAATGCAGTATCTTGGTTCTTCTGTGCAGGTGAACCTTCTTATGCTTATGTCTGGAAGAATCTTCTTCTTTGGAAGAAGAATAATGTGCTCAACTAAATCAGAAATGTAAACAGTTGCATGGGGAAAACTGGACCCATGTAGAGCAGCTGAAATCAACTGAAGAGAGAGAAAAAGTTCTTGAGAATTCGAACCATGTGAGGAACACCCAAGAATCTGATATATGTCAATCTTGAACAACAAACCATGAGGAGTATTAATAATCCTAAGTTAGGCTAAATAATCTAATAGACAGTATGGTCAAGAGAGGATTAATAATCCTGACAATGTCCCAACTATTATTCGTATGCCTGCCTTTCTTTTTCCTTTCATCCTACACACTGTCCCTCCATAGAGATGACTATCCCTTCAATTTGGTAACACTAAATTTTACTTTCTTCTCATGATCTATCTCTTCATATTAGAAGAATGTGTCCATACCTTTAATCCAATCAATCAACTCTTCAGTATTCAGACTACCCTAGTAAGTAGATACGTTAGGATTTGGTATTCTATTGGCTCCAAGCACTGGTCTCAACATCCTTATCTCTATTGTTTCTTCACCAACTTTCCTCTCTTCTACGTATTCACTCTCTGATTCACTGACATCTCCAACATCAAGATTCCTCTATCTATCAATTTCAAGGGCCTCCATTCTACCTTGCAGTATTCTCATCTCTAATTCTAGTCCTGCATTTTTTGTTGGCCTTCCTCTTCGACCACCTCAACCTCTTCCCACTCTATGAGCCATGACTAACACAAAGAATCAAACTTATGTTTGAATACTGGTGCAACTTGGCACTAATACCAATAAATGGTGCAAGATTAAAAACTCTCTTTCCCTATGTTTCCAGCTTCAAACTCCCATTGGGATTATTTTATGAACTTGGTGTTCTAATGATTGGTCCATACATAGACATCTATTTTCCATTTGAACTTTCTCTTGTTTAAACAATAGTGTCGATTGGATTTTACTTTGTCAAGAGCATCTTGAATGCCCCAATCAATTTGAACCTTCAATCTAAAAGAAATCAATGAAGCACAATTAAATTGGAATGGAGATTATGTTTTGTTTAATCTGTCAAAAAGTAAACACCAACAAGAGTAGTTGATGCACTTCCTTCTTGAAACTCCTATTCTCTTCAAGTGTGCTTCTACTAAATGAAACAAGGACAAGGGATAGAAAAATAGCCTCTCATACATCCTAGATTTAATCTTTGATGGTTTGAAGTCATATATAGGGAAAGCATTGTTCTCTTCCTTCAACAAAACCTAGTCGCCCTTTAATGGTATGTTAGCACTAGAATTGAACCAAAAGGTTGCGGAAGGCTCATTCCCAGGTAACAACAGAACCACTTTAGACTGTGCTTCTAGCCTAGCACAGTCAGAAAGGGATCTCTCATTTACTTACCAAATTTTCTGATGCAAGATATTCAATCGAGAACGGTCAAGAGGTTAGATTCCTAAATGGGATAGGTATGTTGTTATAAGGTGTAGGTGGGACGATCAGAGAGGAGGACCATTGGGCAATGGAGTTGACAATCCAAGCATGGAACGTGTTGCAGGAGGTAAAGAATCGTGGAAATTTATAGATAGAGGCAAGGTACACGTCCATCTTTCAATCATGAGATATTTAGTAGGTGACTAGCAGATGAGAGGAAACAACCCATCGAACAGAGCATTTACAGGATGAATTATGCATGACTTTAGAAGAAATTGTTTAAAAATGTTTGAAACAAAGGGCCGAGAGCATACAGGATGAATTATAGCCCTTATACACTACTGTCCAAAGATGAAAGTAAATAACAAATTGGAATGAAAAACAGGATAAACATTCACGTAAGGGAATTACATATTGAAAGAAAAGACAACGCAAGAATCTCTGCCATGAAAAATTATCATTCCTCTGCAATTTTATTCATATCACAGAAATCCAAAAACAAATTACAATGGAGAGCCTCGACCCTTGAAAGTTTCCCAACCAACCCCTATCTCCCTCTACCGGGAGTATATTTATACTATCTTAGACCTGAAACTAATCCCCGAAACAAGACCTGGAAACTGTTTTCAGTCACAATCAGACACTAACAGTTTAGAGTGTGGTACTATTGCCACGATTTACAAATATTAACAGAAATTATGGAATAAGTGGGAGTGCTCAGCCTGGATGAAAGCCCGATGTTTCTGTTGCTGCGCCTGCAGACCTCGAGGACGATGCCTTCTAGTCGCTTTCATGCGAGTCACCGTTAACTGGGTTTTGGACTCTCTAGCTGGTTTGTCGAATCAACATAGTGCCCTTTTCCCCCCTTCATTTGTGTATCTTCCATGTTCAAAGGCACCTTTCTGCATGGACGCAAACTGACAGGGCAGTTTGTGTCCCCTATTTTCTCAACCTTCTCTGTAGTCCCTCCCTCTCTAGGTAACATTGTTAGACGTGGGGTCTGGAAGAAGGATCATATTGCTTATAGCCAAGGCAAACCTTTGTAGTGGCTTGTCATTCGTGTATTCGTCACCTTCTGTGAGGTGTGATCTCCCACAAGAAATATAGTGGGGTGCACCTCCACCTGCCCCATCACCTTTGGCAAGTGGAATTCACAAATAGGGTTGTGTAGGCATTGGACCCCTGATGCTCCCACCCAAACAACTGCTCCCACAAAGCACAGCCTGGTACTGTCTTCTTGTGCGGAGGATTTGGAGGCAATGATGGTAACAGGGGCTCCTGGAAAAACACCCACGGGACATGAGTTCCAAGGAAATGCACAACTGGAGGTGTGGGTATATGAAGACGGGTATATCTCTCAAAATTATTCATGTCTGCGCCCTGATGGCTGGTGTCACCCTTGGTATGGGAAACCAAGGCGACGGATAAATGTAGAAACTAACTCACCAACCATCAATACACCCATATGGATAAGCTTTTCGAACCAAATTGCCATTGCCAACTTCTCGAATTTCTATGGACTCGCAACAAAACGAAACCTCGGGCTATAAAAAGTATGCTAGCTCATTCCAGGTATTACAAAGGCTTTGGAAGATGGTGTTATAATATATAGGGCTGAGAGACTAGACTCTGCAATGATTGGTCACCATTCCTGCACATTTCGTCATCGAGCGTCTCGGTGCTGACATGTGTGAGGGCATGAGCCGAGTGATCTTTTACCTATTGGAGATCTAGTCATGTTGCTTCATTTGCTGTGACACTTTACTATTTACTGCAGGAAATATTTTCGGGTGTAACCTTGTATAGTCGACCCCATGCTGCAAAGCATATGGAATGGACGTTCTCACACTCCCTCGCTCCCGTGACGTAGGAAATAGAATGGTCTCCCTCGTTGCGCTTGCCTTGCCCCATGTGAAGAGCAGATTAACCAGCTACTCCCTTATTTCTGCATGCCAAACCACACGGAGGCTGCCCATCTTTAGGTGATATGGCTCCACCATAGGGATGATTTTTCCTATACGTATGCTACAAATGGCATCTGGGGAATCAATTACTCTGTCAGGAGGCAAATCATGCGTGGGAATGTCTCCTCTACTATCAGCTCTGTCATGGATGTGATACCTATGGCCTTGAGGCCTTCTCAACCTTTTTATTTGGGCACCTTTCACATCCGTCGTCCACATTTCTTTAAACCTCAACCGCCGATTCATGATCAACCTTCATTCTGACCATCTGATCGTGTGCACGTTAACATTTTTCCAATCTTCCCTCGTCTAATCAAGCGAACACTTTCAAGTTGCGAAATCCTCCACGACCGTTGATCAATCTCGACCCTTCGTTGTGACCATTGATCTCTGCAGCCAATACCTCCTTTTCGTGATTCTGAATCATGACTTTATCTGCACTATTTCGGGCTGCGAAATCATCCATGGCCGCGGATCTACGACTCTTGTTTCCTCCGTCAGATATCTCCGCTCTTTAATTCATTTCACGATTCAGAAAAGCTCTTTCTTCCGCGCATGTTTTCCCAACGGGATTGCCTTAGGCCATCGATCGGGCTTCGCCTTGATCTTAGCATTTCATCGCTTATCCTCTTTAATCGGCTTGGCGAACACCAAATTTAAATCTTTTCTTGCATCTTCGGCCTATGGACCCAGGCTCCATTGTTGATCTTCTCCATCGTGAATCTGGATCGTCGATCTATGACGCCCCTTTGCTCTCATTTCCGCTGCTGCATGTCTTGATATTTGGAAGGATCTACCTCCATATATCGAGATCCATTCTTCATCTGACAGTCTTAGTCGATAGAAACTGTCCATTGGATAACCTGAGGGGTGTTCATATAATTCTTCATTGAACATGACCCTTTTTCGAATCCTTCCTAGCCCATAACTCGACAGTTTCAAACAGAGTGCTAACATGGTCTTTGACTTCAATGCAACAGAGTCTCTCTCTATCTACATGATTTACACAAAGGAATCACTAAAACCACAGAGATCTTATAGAGAAATTACATTACACAAAGAAGCTTCAAGGTGTCCATTAATAAAATCGATGTTTTTGGTTGTTTTGCATACAGATTGTCATCCTTTGTTTCTTCTTCTTTCTCGAATTACACATCCGTCTTGAAAAAAAAAACACTAAACCTCTTTAGATGCTCAGAGACAGAATTTCGTAACTAACAACACTTCCCTAACTACCTAACTAACAAATGCAAGTATTTTTATTAAAAGAAACTATATTTTAAATGTTAGAAACAAATACCCTCAAGTAAACTAACTATGACAAATTATTAACTCGGAATTAACTAGTGCTCATGTATCACATACCTTAGCTTGTAAATAATGATGAAACACAAGCCTATATGTATGAATTTTAATTGTTTTTAACAAAGGAGCATATATTTCATCAATATGTTGTATATGGTAATAATGATTAAACACATGCCTAATGTTGTAATTGAAATTTGCAATTTGCAATTTTACTAATTTTAATTATAATTTGTAATGTGTAATTGTACTTGTACTTGTAATTTGTAATTTGCAATTGTAATTATAATTAATTAATACAAATTAATTAATTAGACTCCTTTTGATACATATTGTTCCACAATTTTATTAATTGCAATTGGATACATAATTTTGTTACCATATTAATTTGCATTTTTTATGTCCATACCATAATTTTTTCAACAAACCTATAAACTTCATATGCACCTTAGTTTGTAAATAATGATGAAACAAGAATATATATATATATATATATATATATATATATATAATGTTTAATATTTTATACATAATCTTTAAAAATTTATTATAGTATTCCAATTACAAATGATTAAAAATATTAACTTATATATATATGTAATTGAACTACTAACTTCTCCATATACAGAGAAACAACAACTTTTACCCACTCATATATAGAATGACCAACTCTTACCAAATTCCATGTAAACATTTGAGTATAATTATGTTTTTATTTTCTTCCAAATATATATATGAAAATACTCACTTCCTTATATAGAAAACACAAAAAAAAACTTTTACCAACTCATATATAGAATGGCCAACTCTTACCAAGTGCCATGCAAACATTTGAGTATAATTATGTCTTTATTTTTTTCAAAGATTACTTTTAAATATTCACATTCAAAATATGTTTCTAAAGGTTGATATGGGAGGTTTAACTTCTGTGATTTGTTTGGTCTACATTTCCTGATTGTCATAGATGCCTTGACTTAGAGGTCCATTTACATTTGTATCTCTCACCCAACTCGAGATCCATCACATTATCACTATAGCACATGTCTTTGATGACAATATTAATGCTACCACTTTTTTATTTGTTTAAGTTGGAGGTTTCACCTTGCCAAATTGTTTGCTCTACATTTCCCATTACATTTGTACTTATTACCCAACGTGGGATCCATGACAATGTCACTATCCAATATGATAAACCTCTGGTGTCAGCGTCAATGTTGTCAATGGAAGGTTCTTGGTGGGTTGAACCCGTGACTTCCCATAGTCATAAGGACCGGAAGATTACTCGTTGAGATCTAGGTATAGCCTAAAGTGTACGATGTTTTGATACCACATTAGGGGTAGAGCCTTAATGTTTTGTTTGAAAGCTTGATTAAGATGCTTTTTTTTAGGCAATAAAACATAGTATTTTTTTGTGTAATTGACCCTTAAATGTCATTTTTATGCTTATATTGCTCAAAAACATGTAATAAATGCTAAACATAAACATCTTAGTGATTGATAAGTATATACAAGAGCCATGAGGTGGCAATGTTTTCGACGTAGCCATTTGGGCTCAACTAGAATATCTTAGTGATTGTAGGTAGCCAACGCTTTAAGATTATTGGACTATCTAGTCTTTAATGGCTTAATGGTAATGATAAAGTTTAAAATACTATGAATAGATTGGTAGTCATACTTGAAATAATATTTTTGAGGTTTGCCAAATGGTATTAATTAGTTTGATTTTTAGTTACTAGCAATTTACTTATGTATATGTGAGGGTTGTAGTTTGATAGTGTAGATATTATATCATAGTATGCCAATCACTTTAAAATAGAGTGAAAATTGTTTTTTTGAATTTCCAATTTTGTAAATATTAAACATAAAATTGAGATAGAAATAGAAAACAATGATTAAATAATATAGCTTAGAAAAAAGTTCTATTAAATTTCATAAAACAAAAATAATAAAAAAATGATATTAAATCCAAAATTTTATTTATTTATTTTGTTTTCAATGATAATATCATTTTCTTTAATTCACTTTCTGTAAAGAATTTTAAATTTTATATTATAACCTATATTTAACAACCATACATAAAATACAACAATAAATTTGATTTAACTGCGATATTATTTATTATAAAAATGCATTTATTTATTATAGAAAATGTATTTAGCTAACTAAAAACATAGGTGTTAATATATTTATTTATATTACTATAAATAAAAATATTTTTAAAAACAAACAAAAATATTTTGAAAATAGAAAAAATATTAAAAAACAAAACAAAATAAAGGATGTGCTTTAATTATTTTTTATGGTTTAAAACTATATTAATGAAGAGCTACATGAAAATGATATGAACAAAAGCAAAACATAAAAAACAAAAACTGAGTAACAAGAGTGTTGTTAGTTAACGCAGCCAAGAATATGTTAACGACCATTGAGAGTGAATGGAAATGATTCACAATGTCGTGAAAATAATGAATGAAACAACATAGATTTATCCTGAATGATACCTTCCATCATAAGAATTGTTTTATTTCCACACCTCTCATCATTGTGGTAACTTGTGGTAATGCTGCCCAAAATCTCTTCGAATAAAAATAAATTGAACAAGGTGGTTGAATCTTTGTTTTTGTTTTTTAAATGATTTTATTATCTTACAATGCTCCCACTAAGCATAATGAATATCATGAGAGATGGTTTTTATTATATTAATTCCCCTTGCTTCGAGATGGGTGCAACAATCCTTCAAAGCATGAGCGATCCAATCCAGCTAGCGACAAGATTGGGCAAATTAGTGGAAGCAATATAAATATGTGTTAAATAGCCCAACATTCAAAAATTCAAAATTAAAATCATGCATCTTATGAACCAAGACCAAAAATTCCAAAAGTACCAAATTTCACCATACGTAGTCATATTGAATTAAAGTATATATAAAACACTAGTACAAAATATGCAATAGAATCCACAAATGAAATGAGTACAAAATCTTCTGAGCACAAACAATAGTGCAAGGAATGAAACAATGAAAAGAATAAAACCCCACTATTTTCTTTAATCAATTGAGGCAGGGAACCTCTAATCCTACAGCAGATGCCATTGCCACAAACACCAAAGCAGCCACTCGCAACATTATTACGGATACAGACACCACCGCGTTTGAGGTGCTCTTTGTGGTAGAAGTTGCTCACCATAAAATTCATATTTTCATTAAATTCTCAACACTATTCTGCCTCAAATTCTGAGCTTTATTCAATGATAATTTTTTTCATAGTAGTCCCTAACATCAAATTTTCTCGGTTTTTCATTCTCTTTTATCAAATTACTTCGGATATTACAATTTTTTGAAATATTTAATCTGCCACATTCTTTCTTGCTCTTTGTGCCTCTCTAGAAATATATATATACCGAAAGTTCCAAGGGTCTACAACCTATGTTGTGACCTTCCTTCACAAACAATTATAAAATTTTATTGCCAACAAATACTGGTACATGGTTCACACACAAGAGAACCGCATTTTCTACCCTCCACATAAGTCATAAACCTACATGTTATTATAAAGGTAATGTTCTCTCATTAAAAGACGATGATTTGAATTTATAAATATAATCAGCGCCCTCACATATTTTTATATCCAATCATTAAATAAAAAAGGAGATGTAGCTATGAGTAAAATTCCCTCAACATCTTCCGACATCCATATAATTATTTTTTTTGCAAACAGAAAATGAATATGGGTTTGCCCTTATACTATAACTTGGAGACATAGTTATGGGCTTGTGCTTTCATAGATCTCACGCTCTAGGTTGAGATGACAATGATATAAATATAAATTATTTGCTTCCTGTCAAATGAGAGGCTTTCATACGATAGCCTCTCCAATTTTTGGGACATACACAAGGTATAAAATACCTTTACTTAAGACACATGTAACATTCATTAGCTTTCTGAGCTCACATGAGAGAAAACGTAGAGGTAAATAATTCTACTCTAATATACAAACATATACTCATGTATTTAACTATAGATATATTAACGTCTTCAAAGTAACTCCAAGTAAAACGAAGATGTCATTTGAAGAGGGTAAAATTACTGTAAAACTTAACGCAGGGATATGTAAGCAATTGGGTAAATAGTTCTGCAAAGAGAGGTCATTGTCCTCTGGAAACTGGTGGAACTTAGACCTAAAAAAATAATTTAAGAGCTACATCCCTACTTAGAGACTTGGGATCCCTATAAAAATTTTATGCTCTACAACAATCATATAGAAAACAAGTGCAAGATTATACTTGCAAGTTCAACCCACTTCAACAATCATATAGAAGACAAGTGCATGATTATAATTGCAAGTTCAAACCCACTTCAAAAATAAGCATTCATGGAATAGCCACTGCAGACAAATACCACTTCAAAAATAAGCATTCATGGAATAGCCACTGCAGACAAATACCACTTCAAAATAATGGCTTTGGGAATTCAACCCCAACATAATTAAAGAAATGGAAGTAGATAAAGCTAGCAGACCTTGCATCCAATAGAAACAAAGGGCGAATCCCTATGTAAGCCTGCACAATATGATCAATTGTCTCATGTCCAAGCACACTAACAAAGACCATCTTCCTAGATAGTTTTTTGTTTATACTTGGAAGCATGTATATCCTACCCCACTGCAAGCAGTCAAAGGATGATCATGTATTGACAGATCCATTAAATTTTAGTGGGCCAGTCCAATGGACTTGTGAACTGGACCACGAGGACAATTTAGCCCTAAAATTAATATATTTATCCATCACATAACAATTTAGCCCTAACAATTTATCCATCACATGTAACTATCCATGTTCATGCTTAGAAGGATTGGATCACCTAATCCAAATACACAACAATTCATTGGAATACAATTTCCTTACACTTCATTCTAGGTGTTTTCTCATCACTCTAAGATTGTCAACTTTTCCAATAATCTATTTGTGTTTGATTTAACAATCTACAACTAATCATCCCTCACCAATTGTGAGTGCTCTATTTTATGATTTTGTATCTTGACACCTTAAAAACTATATGATCCATGACCCTAAATCATCTCTCATGTTGCTTAATTGACTCATCAATATCATTAATAGGGATTGCCATTTGAAAGAGACATCCATTCATTATTGTTACATAAACTTACCCTAGACATTTTTACAACTTCATACTTCTCTTAGAGCACTTCAATGTTATCCATTAGGTATACACCCTTAATACTTATACAAATTTTAATTAATTTCTCTAATCTTAACAATTCCATACTGTTGCTACCAGAATTTGCCTCATTGAAATTCTTAGATTCTAGTAGTGCACTCATGTAGAGAGGGAGTCCAATTTTTGCTGCCGGAAAGACCAAATCCATGAGTTTTGGTGTCGAATCGGTCAATTTCTTATCGCCTTAAATTTTCATCCGAGTCATTTTGTAATATGTGCCTTTGGCCTTGTTTTATATGTTTTCCCAAAGAGTTATTCGGTTAATGAAACCTCATTTCATAAATCTTGTTTTCTTAAACCCTTATCTTATGTCCTATTTTATTATTAATTTAAAAATTAGGATTTTTTAATTATTATTTTAATAAAATGACCTTTAACCTTTTATTAAAATAATAATTTTATTTAAAAAATTGAAAGAGTAAAAATAGAAATGGTTTTACCCATTATCCTTTCAAACGTGTTAGTTCTTTTTAAGAGGATAAAGTGGGTTATCATAAAAATAGATCTCTTTGTCTTCTTCCCAAGTTGAATTCCATCTCCATTTTATAACCTTAGACCACCATCGTATCAACCATTGAAGTATAAGTGCTCACTTAGTTGATGTCTAAGTTGAAATGTCAAGCCAACGGGTGAAGTCATATGCACTACGCGTCATACTTCTCCAAAAAGCAAATTGTTTATTTTGAGAAAGCATACTCAGGCGCTCTTGGACTGTCATGTTATGGTCACAAATTATCTTCATCATGCGGAACCGTTTTGCAAAGTTGGAGGGCTTGTTTTCATGTGGAGGCTGTCAAAGATAATTGATTTTGAAGCATTCGGTGAAGCTATAAATGAAGGAATATTGATCCCACAATAATCCTTATTATTATTTTGGATTGTTGGTTTGTAGCAGGTAGTCAGTTAATTGCATTTCAGTTTGAACAATATGATACAAATGATATAATCATATTGGCAAGATCATATTGTCATGTTAAGGGCAGAGAGAAGCCGCTGCTGCACTAACTTTGGATACATCTGGTGTATGTGTTCGAACTATTTGGACATTCAGCAAGCATTTTTGGAACGTGAAGACGTGTCTATGCACATGATGTAGACCATGGTATCAATCTTGAGAAAGCAACTTCCACAGCGGTTGTGCCTAAAACCTTGAAGTCAAGCATTCAATAAATTTCGATCCCACCTCACTAAGTTATGTGAATCAAGTGGTAGTCCTTCATGATAAGGTATCTTGTGAGACAGAGGATAGAAGAAGGTTTGCAAGATTGATTCTTTTGTGCAGACTATTTAATGCCATGCCTTTCAGTCATCCAAACCTCAATATCTTAAAAGTCAAATTGAATACAACAGCTCCAGCTATTAGTCCCCAATTTTACAAACAGAGCCTATGTCAGCTAAAGAAGGATCGAATTTGTTCAGTCTTATCAAAATTCTTTTCCCTAAGTTCATTTGTGATAAAACAAACAACTAATGCAGATTTTGAGTAATTTTTGGATCAACAGGTCAAGAATTATTTTCAAAAATATCTTGGGTTTCTTTAGCTAACGTTTTAGCATTCAAAATATATATATGGCAAAGTTCGTGGAAGTAGTTGATCAATAAAATCAAGCGAATCCGAATTTAAAGAGCTGAGCATTAATGTCAAAATTAATTCCTAGATTTTTAGGTAGTGCTTTAGCAAGCAGTTCCATATTTTAAGTAACAATCAGAGAATTTTGCCTGGACACGGTGAAGTATATTTCCCAAATTTGATGGCGAGAATCAACAGCTGAGGGACAATTCCAGATTTGTAGGGCATAATGGGCAGTTAGAGCACAAGTGGAAGTCAAGCATTTCATTTAGCAAATAGGAGAGTGAATTTTCCAAACTAGTTTTCTTATGGACCCTGCCAAAAATGGGGAAACACATAAAACCCATCGCAAGCAATGACCCAACTCAAGAATTGCAGTAAACAAGAACCCGATTTCCCATTATTCTTCTCTATTCCGTGCATCCACTTACAATTTCTCTGGATGATGCAAGGCCAACTTGGACACCTGCCAAAGCCGCCTGCGGAACTGGGCAGCTTCTTCCATCGTGCCAGTAAATGAAGCGACTGACTTCTTCACTCACTAGCCTTCCTTCCCTCTTCTTAGTCTACAGGTAAAGAGAAAGAAAGCAACTGATATTCCTTGTCCTTCTAAGTCTGTAGGTGAGAAGCAAGGAACCAAACAATGAAGCCACTTCTTAGTGTGCAGGTAAAGAGAAAGCAAGCAACCGGTATTTGTCGTCCTTCTAAGTCTATTGGTGAAAAACAAGCAACCAAACAACGAAGTCAGTGGAACAGAAAAAGAAAATGAATATTTTGTGCGAGCGAGACTATGATCGCTAAGCAGATTTCGTATGGGACATAATAATACTATTGTTTGGTTGTTTGCATATAATAATACTGTTACTTGGTTGTTTGCAGAATATAATTCCAATGAGTGTTCAAATACGTCAATTCAAAAGCCTCTCTGCATCCATGGTAGCTGTAACTACAAAGAATCATGGCTGTAGCTTTGTCCTGTCCAAATCATTATATGCAATTCATGTCGAAGCCAACGATTTTTCCTTTTACATTACCAACCACACCTACCAAAACAAACATCACATCTTCTCGGGATTTCCTCAACTTGCTGCTTACCAAGATCTAATCCTCCCAAACTTACAATTCTCATTTTTTTGGGTACAATCATAACATCATTAAGAATTTCTTGTAGTAATATGTTTACGATGATTCTGGATCTGTACAACAGCGGAGCGAGGAACTTTGTTGTAGGAGATATCTTTCCTTTGGGATGCACTCCAATCGCTCGGCTTGCTGTGTTGCTCATGAGTAATAAAGGGAATGAAAATGGTGGATGTTTGGAAAGTGCAAATGAATTGGTTGATGACTTCAATGTTGGGCTTCACCACATGATTCGTAATATGAAACATAATGATCTCATGATAGAAGCTACCATCCTTGTCATTCATTCTTTCACTTTCTTCCTCGATGTGATCCATGACGGGAAGGCCCATGGTCGTCGATCCACGACGGGAAGGCCCATGGTAAGATCTTAAGTATGGCTGTTTGTTGATTAAGTCTGTATATATATTTTGGATTGTTTTGACGGGGTTAATAAGATTAATCTAACAAGTCTATAGTAAGAATTCATTTAAAATAATGAATAAAATCATTGTTAAAAACTGGACAGAATAAGGATCAAACAAAGAAACCCCCGTCTGCCATTTAAAATCTGTGCATTGGCTGCATGCAAAGTAGTGGCAGCACGAAGAAAGTGCTAGCAAAGAGATGCATGCAGATAGCCACACGGCCACTGCAAGAGTACAGCGCCATGAACAACTTCTAGGTTGTTAATAACACACAAAAAACACCGGGAATAACACACAAAAAACTACTTTAAAATCTGCTTACGAAAGCTTGCCGCCGGGTCTTGGGGCACAAAACCTTAAGCAAATGTCACCTACACAGGACCAATGAGCATACAGTAAAGTAGCTTTAAAAAAAGAAATTAATACAACCCAAAATTAAACTATTGAAAAGCTATAGAAAACACAAAAAATTCTTGTACTTGAAACCTCAACTAATCCTCCTTCGCGAATCATATATATCCTCCGTTGGGGACATAATAATCCTAAGATCAAAATACTTATCAACCACTAAGATGTTTATCCCGTTGGGGACATAATAATATATGCTAAACATAAACATCTATAGCATATATTATCAACATCTATGTTTAGCATATATTATTATGTCCCCAACGGGATAAACATCTTAGTGGTTGATAAGTATTTTGATCTTAGGATTATATTTAAATGATTTTGGAGAAGATTTAAATATAATAAATAAATTAACAAATATGTATGTTTACTTTTATGATGAAGATTATATATAGGGTATATATTTTATCAGATAATTAAATTTGTTATATGATCAAAATTACACTTTAGGGTTATGGTGTTAGATTTAGTGATGAGGGTTTATATTATAAGGTTTTTGTAAGGAGTAATGCTTAAGGTTCAAATATTTGAATTAAATAATAACGATTATGGTTAAAAGTTTAAGGTTATGAATCAAGGGTTTAATGTTAAGGGTTAACCATTATGTGTTAAGAGTTTAGGCTCATAGAATAAGGTGGATGTTTAATCATAAAGGATTTAGGGGCAACAATTGAGGATTATTGTTGAGTGTTAAATGATTGAGGGGAAAAGGTTATGAATTTAGAGTTGAGGGTTAAAGGTTATTCATTGTGCTCATCCTATAACCCAATATATTTTTTTCCAAAACCTTTCGATGCTCAAATTTTATCCCCTACACAAAAATATCATTGATTCTTTCATCTTTTCCCACACTAAAATGTTCTAATTCCCCTATTGGGTTACATGTACAACTTCCAGCATTGCTCTCTAGCATACTAGATTTATGAACTACCTCACAGGCTACTTACTTTAAATAGTATGGCTCTTAAACAAGATGTATGAAGGATAATAAGTTTTCTAGCAAAGTAACATTTTAGATCTCTAGGTTTTTTAACACCTTTAACCCATATTAGCAAGGCTGAATAAAGAATGACCGAATTCACGCGTATGGAAACTGAGTTTGCTATGGCACAAATGAAGGGGGTTGAGGAATACGAGTGAGACAAACATGTTTGCCTATCTGTCATAGCCTTTGATGAACACAAAACCCAAGTTAAAGAGGAGGAAGAAGGTCCTAAAATCATCAGACTCGACGGTAATCAGGAAAGCAGGGCCTTCTTCACTGAGGTCAACAAGGAAGTTTCTTTGCACAATAAATAACTAATCAAAGAAGGAATCCTTAAGCCCAGAGCAACCAAAAAAAACCTCTTGAGAAATCTCAGTACCCACTTAGTCGTAGAAAATGGTTCTCTTGAATTGTTGTGCAATAATTATTTGTCCTTTTGGTTTTTGTAACATCAATTTCCTTTGAACTAATTATAAACTCATCTCATTTACATACTTTTCCTTTATATGATTAAAATAAGGGGTGAGGATAGCTATCGATAAACAAAATGTTTAATGTGTGTGTGATTTATCTATGGGTCATATGTGGATAGATGGTGCTACTTCATGAGTTCCAAGTGTCATAATGATAATGTCATGTACATTCTAGTGGTATAAATCACAAATGTTATTGTGCATGATGTTGTTGATGTAGTGAAAGGATTCCTTGTGGGGTAGGAAGTGTTGTCCTTTGTTTTTAAAGAGATATTTATTTTATTTAGTCTTTAAATATTATTAAGATGAGGACATACTTTTAAATATTACAAACAATCATTGATAATATGAAAATACAAATATATAGCCTAATGGATTAGCTTGAGTGGTTGAAAGTTGTGAATTACAAGTAAGAGAATACAAATAATATAATTATCTAATATAGTATCTTCCCTTATTGGTCTGTACACAAGTCACATGATTTACATCACTTTTTAATTCTTATACTCATTCATATACCTTATACCTATCATGATTTGCATCACTTCTTAATTGATGTACTAATTCATATACTTTATACCTATTAGAAGAAGACAATTAGATTACTCAGTTTGAAATCAAATTTACTAACCTCATGGTATTATTAATATAACACTCATGTAGTATTGATAATCATATACTGTGTACTCATATACCTTATACTTATCATGGTTTGCATCATTTCTCAGTTGATGTACTCATTCATATACCTTATACCTATTAGAAGAAGGCAATTCGATTGCTCAGTTTGAAATCAGATTTACTAGCCTTATGTTATTATTAATATAACATTTATGTAGTATTGATAAACATATATGGAAAACCAAAGATCTAGTGGCATGAAAGAGGCTTAGATATTATATGTACATGAGATGTTTATATTAAACAGTATGCGGTGCATAGTGTTGAGTTGTCCAATAATATATGCCATCTAAGTGACCTAGTTTTATAATATGAAAAATTAATATATGCCTCATCCCCAAAATAATATAACTTGAGATAACATCGGGACAAGACAAACAACCTTATAGAATAGGTCAATTCAAATAGATATGACTAATATTCGTTCACAACTTAGAGGTACACAAAATACTAGAGATAAAGCCTTAATCCTATTGTAGAATTGTCAGCACACTAATTGGGAAACTACTTACAGACATTATGATATGTACAATTAACTAATCACCTACTATGCTTCAATAGGACGAACAAAAACATGCATGGCCATGCTACCCTAAGCATTCCATTAGTAGTGCTAAACAAACATTAAATTCATAGCATCTTGGTGAGTATGTATTGATCCTCAAGACATTTAGGTTTTCATATATAATTATCATATGCCTAAAGTCAAATTCATCAAATTTGGTTGTTATTAAATATAATATTAAATGGAGTTTTAAGCAATGAAGTGTAAAGACAAAATAATGCACTAGAAAATATTTCACGGTCTCACTTTTTAAACTATACAGTCCATAAGTTTATATTATAATAGTCATGTAGACATTTCATTATAAGGTACATAGATGCTTATTGTTTATTTACTTAAAAAGCAAAAAATGTTTAACGTATTTCCATATAATTATTGTAAGTATGGGCTCTTGTGAGTCATTCAATGTACACATACATTTTCAACTAAGTATATGGCTATCCACACATTTAAAATAGGAGTTAAGAGGCTATGCGACTCACATGCCTATGACTTCATCCTAACTTACCACTTCTTATCTATTTCTCTTATCCACGTTCTTTATATTTCTCAAGAGAGTTGCTAGTATTTATTATGTCCAAGGTTTAGATATAGTGGAGCATAATCTTCATTTAATAAAAATGGCAATAGATGTTAGAATAACATTTATTGGTGCAATTCTTTTCACTTTTATCTTGGATGGGGTATATCTTCAAATCCTAAATTGCATGAGGATAAAACAAAGTTATCGTTCAGATTGATTTTATGGTCATCATTTTAAATTTTAAATAAACAATTATATAATAGTTGATGCATAGATAACAAAAATTAATGACAAATAAACAATTAACTAAAAAACAAATAATACTAATTATGGTGTCCTCGATCCCTTGATCCATCTCCACTCTTTTCATATATATAGACACGATCTTGAGGACACCATAACTTGTAATTTTTGTTAGTAAGGATTCGCGATTAGCAATAAATGGATTTGAATACAGGCAATCAGATTTCTTTGAATATGGTTTCAGCTATAGACACATTCACTTTTCTTTAAAACTATTTCATGATATTCCCGAAATGAACAACACATGACTCTTAAGTCATAAACGTAGAGTTATGCAGGCAAGTAATTTGACTTTTATGGACTACATGGATTAATGATACGAGAAAATAATCCTATTACAGAGAAAATAATCTGATAGGTTAGTTTAAGTGGTTTAGAGTTTTGAGTAGTAAGTAAAGGGTTTTGGGGTCAAATTATTGAGCGTCTATACAATCTGGTCATGTGGGATAAAAGGAAGTTCCTCTTTGAAACTTTTGTCATTCATGTTATCTTATATGGTTGTAAAGTATGCGGGTGCAACATTTATAGAAAATCTTGGAGGAAGATTGAGCAAATCCAGAAGCGGTTTATAATTTATAACCTGGAAATTAAAAGCAATACGTCTTATCATATTCTCCTCATGGAAGTGGGTCTTTCCCCTATCAAGAGCATGGCTATGACTAGGTGTTTGATGTACAAGCATAAGATAAATAACATGGGAAACGAGAGACTTCCTAAAAGTGCTTTAAACTTAAGTCAAAACCAACTACGCCTTAAGCAGTGTTGATGTAAAGATACCATGACTTGGTTAAACCATTGGGGCATTAATGAAAACGACATTTTGCAGAACATTGATAATGTCAAAAATATTATTACTTCTAAGTTTAAAGAGAAATTTTGGTGTGAGAAAATTTAGCGGTTAAGAGAAAATTAAGATACTATAAGGAGGTCATTAATCCTAACTTGGAAGATCAGAAGTACCTCTCAATAGTAACTAGCTCACAGAAGAAAATTAATATAGCCAAGATTAGAATGAAGTCTCATGAACTCCATCATGAAATATGGCATTGGTTTATTCCTAAAACTCCATGGGCGGAAAGGGTTTTCATGTGCAAGTATATGAGCGTTGAGAATGAAAATTATTTTCTCTTGAAGTGTCTTATAGCTTACACCCACATTAAATCTGAGTTTCATGGTATTTGTTACAATACAAACCTTTGTAACCTCTTAACTTGCCAACACTATAGTGAGCTTGGAAAGCTTTTTGGCAAGCTTTTTGAGTACATGAACAAGATTTAAACCAAGTATTTTCCTTCTTAAGGTCTAATAAACCAAAGTTGGTCTTAGTAGACGTTAATCATCATCATCATCATCAAAAAATTTCATAGATAAATTTAATTGTGATTTTAAAAAGATATTATGTTGTTTTTAACTATATGGTATGATTATAAGTGTTAACATGATTGGATTGGTATTAATGTGTATATTTTATAGAAAATTTCATAAATGAAATTAAATGTGATTTTTAAAAGATTTTAATAGTATGAATGTTACAAAATTTTAGTTTAAATTTTTTTATAAAATTTATTTTATAAAAAATATTAATTTTATTAATTAAATAAATGAATGTTATAAAAAATTAAATATTAATATTTATGAATTAATATAACACAAGTTTTTTTTAATTAAGCCAAATATATATTATCAAATAGTTGGGTTTTGTTTTCAAAATAAATTGTATTAATGTCTCTCACTACTAAATTTTTAAATGGATTAAAATTTCTATTAGTTCAAAAAATTATAGTTAATTTAAAAAATATATTAATTTTAATTCAATGAAATTATAACTAATTTAAAAATAAATATATATTTTAAATTGAGATGATTTTGTATATTAAGTTATTCCATTTAATATGCGAGTAAACTAAATCCAATGAGTTATTTAATTAGGTAAACTCGTCAATCTAAAACTTTAAAACTTTTTATTTTTTTTATTAAATAAAGTGTGTTTAGAAAATAATTTTCTATTTTTATGTTTTTATATATTTTTTATTATTTTTATGTTTTTATTTTTTTATTTTTCATTTTTAAATTATGTATATGATAAATTGTAGAAACTAATATGATAAAAAAAATAGATTAATGATATTTGATATCTATTTCCAGAACTAATTAATTTTTGTTCAAATATTCTAGTTGTTTGAAACAAGTTGATTTGCATGAAACTAATTATGTTTGATATCTATTTTGAGAACTAATTAATTTTCAAATATTCTACTTGTTTGAAACAAGTGGATTTGCAATAAACTAATTTTAAGATCTATTATAATAAATGGGCATCTTGTATTTATGTTTTAATTGCCTTAAACTTTTTAGAGTGTAATAATGTTCTTTTCAACATCCATATTTATACTTAATTGACAAATTTTACAAATATAATTTATTTTACTAAACGAAAGTTTCCTAACAACTTATTTCATAAACAATTTATGAAATAGGTTGATGAACATTAATAACAAAACATCACTTTGAAATAATATTTTGTTTTTATCTATGTTTTAACATACTTTTGTTCATGCTCAAAATCAACTATTTAAAATGTGTAGATTTGTTTGTCATAAATTATTATTTGTTTGTCATAAATTATTAATGATAAAGAAATTTTAAAACCATTGTTGATCTTTTTTCAAAATTATATATTTATATATATATGAGAGTAAGAAATAAATAAATAAATTATATTTACGTTGTTAGGCGTTTTTCTCAGAACTTTGGTTCTCAAACACTGTGGATGGCGTCGTCCCTCTTCCCAACCATATTTCACCGCATGGCTTCTGCATAATCCGCTACTTTATCCGGTGTTTACTTGAATATACGCTATGTCCACTTGAATATCCGTTAGTTGCTAGTGTTCGGCTATATGCCGCGTGTCCCCTAACTTGCTGGCATGTGTCCTCATGCACTGACATGCCCATTGGTTTAATGCCATGAATTGTTCACTGGTCTTAGTTGGTCCCCCATCCTGCAATGAACCCCAATGTAAGGTAGAGCCTCTTTGTTCAAAACTCAAAGATCCAATGGTGAGAAAATACGATCCGTGTGCCTCGATCTATTTGATTTTGAGAAAGGAGTTACATATAAGTAAACAGTCCGATGGCAGGCAGTGGAAAGTTTGTTGAGGGAAAGAAGTCCATCTCTTAAATCTCCAAGGTCGGTCTTCAATTACCAGGGGGTCATTTTACCAGATTTCTTAAGGCTAGAAAGTATGCAGAGAAAGTTGGAGGGGACACTCCAATTTATCTCATAGTTGTTCTTAAATATCTTACTATTGAGGTAAATTGTTGAATCTTCTGTCAACTATTTTTTTTTTCTGTTACTGGTTTTTTTAGTCTGTCAAACAAATTAAATGCTTGTTAAACCCCAACAAGAATTGCCAAAATTCCTTTCTTACATGAATATCTGCAAGTTTTTTTTAACAATCTGACACATATCAGGGTGTTACATTTAAGTCAAACTGCTATTAGCTCAGTGCCCAAATCTATACAAAAATTAAATCATTTAAAGTTTTTGAATATATCCCGGACAAATATAGAGACGATGCCCGAGTTCTCAAGTGGTTTGAGGCACCTCTAGTTTCTAGATGTTAGTCATTGTCCTAAGCTAGCAAAGCTTCATTCTGGAATAGGGAAGCATAAATTTATGCTATATCTGAATGTGAAGAGCTAGGAAGCTTTGCAGTGATTTCCCGTGGGAGTATCGAAGCTCCACCATTTGCAGACGTTGAAATTGAAAGGTACTTTAGATGATGCCAATGCGTTTCAATTGAGATATCTCAAAGAGTTGACCCTTCTGCAAAACCTATCATTACAAGTTAACTATACGGTTGCTCCATCGGCGGTTGCAGAAGAAAGGTACTATTCAACTTTCCTCCATAAATAGGAATACTAACCCGAGTCCCCTTCTTAGTCTTTGATCCCAAAACCTATGGTGTACACTATGGCGGGTACGCTGGCGATATCTGGAACTTGGGGTTGAGTCTGCTGGAGTGCTATATTGGGCATTGGGCATTTCGCATTTTTGGAATCTTGCTATAAAGCAGACTGGCTGGCGCTAATTTGCGCAATCTATTATGCGGATCCCCGTCCCCGCCCCCAACCGGGTTTGCCCATTTCTGGAGCTTCATTACATGCTACCTGCACAAGGATACCCACAATAGATGGACTGTTGCTCAGCTCTTGGTTCGCCCATTTCTGGCCTCCAATTCCCCCCACACACCCTCCATAGCCATGCAAAGGCTTTCCAACTCTCTTGAAATACTTTCCATAGCCATACAAAGGCTCTCCTCCATTTGATCCAATGTTGATCTGGGCAAAATTAGTGTGTACACAAGATTAAATAAAACTGCATGTGTGCATCTTCTATTTAATGATTTGGGTATTTTTGTCCAGATATCTATGTTTCTGTTTAATAATTTGGTATCTTTGTTCAAATATAACTAGATTCTATGGTGTATTTGGGTATTTTTGTTCCAAAATCTGAGTTCAGTGTGGTGTATTTAGTACTACATTATTCTTTTCCTAATGCAACTGTTTGGTCACTTGTGGTTTCTATAATATTTAAGAAGATTTATTGTTGGTTTGAATTGCTATATGTTTTGAGAGTTTAATTGTGCAAGCTATTCATAATTGTTGTTGTCAACAGAGTTTTATCAAACAATTAAAACTGGAACAACTCATTAACATGGCTTTTAATATTGGCTTCCAGCTTTAAGAGAAATTGTACAGTATTCGATGACATTCACTATAGGTGTCTCTCCCAGTATTAATATATACCTCAAACTTTCATGTCTCTTCCAAAATTAATATATTTTCCTCTCCATGCTAAAAGAAAATTAACTCAATCCTCTCAACCTCACTTGCTAAACATATCCTCTATTTATTGCAGAAAATGTTGTTACCATCTAGAAAAAATTGCGTAATGGTCATTTCAACCTAACATTGTTGAAAAATGTTGGGATTGGTACTTTTCCCATCTTGTTTTCATTTTACCAGTACTACCAAAACTTTGCTGCATAACTGTTTAGATATTACAAAGACCACCTCTGCAACCTTGGTGCAACCAAAAGAGCATTTTTTGAGTTGGTAAGAAGTAGTGAAAGCATGGGTAATGGTGGAGAAAGGATTTGTCTTGTGGCTTGGAATGTGGATAATTAATTGGGCTACATGAAATCCCCTAAGCCAAATTTCACATATGCAAGGAGATAATTGTGTTTCTGCAAACAAACACCAATATTTATAATGGAAATATATTATATTCCCAATATTTTGCTAGCAAAAACTTTCTTAGCCATATATTAGGGGCGAAAGTGAAGTTGCATGAATCAAATCCTCGAGGTATAGGTCGAGTACCAAAAGAGACACATGCGGCTCAAGGCCTGCTTAAAGCATTTGCAATGTCTGGTCAAAATGCATAAATGGCATGTGCTTTTTAGAACTAAATTCTTACTTTTCAGGTTATTTCCTAATGATTTCATTATGTGGTTATTGGTTTTATGTTAAAAACCTCTTATAGCTGGTAAATAGGTTTTGGCATAAGGTTTATTTTTCTTAAAATCTTGTTGCTTCCTTCATGCTCTTTTGGGTTTTTAAAGTTTTCGATACACCCATTTTTTCCCTTGTGCCCTTCATATCTTACACTTAAACAACTACAATATATGAATCATGGAGCCAGTCCCTTCATCTCTGTCTCAACGTAAACTGAAGACCAGATGTGAAGAGTCGTGGAATCTTATGGCCGATGTTTTGGTGGGCGACGTGAGGTGGATGAGGAGGAGAAGATGATGATTTTGGCGAGAGATGAGCAGACTAAAAGTATAGGGATTGAAAACGATCTCAGTTATTTGCCTAATTTGTTTGGACAGGAGATTGCATACTGTGTGATTGCTTCCATTAGCAGGTATGTTGAGAAGTGTACCCAATCTTTATTTTATGTTTAGGTGGGTGCCATTAAGCTTTATGTTGCCCCCTTCATACACAAGAGCTGTTGCTTCTGTGTCCTTAGATTTTATGTATTTAAGGTCTTGGATTCATTATATTTGGTTTCAGCAATCTGTATCTAAGATTTTAATACAATTATTGTGCACTGCTCTTTTTCTATTTTTCTGGGTTCATTCAGGGAGGGGATGCCCAAATAAAGTTTGATTTCTCGTAATTTGTGTATGTTGTTCTATCCATTCTATCCTCCAATTCCTACTTGCCTCTTCTTATCAGTTCATTCAAAATTAGTAAATAAGCATTATACTTCACTATCTCTCTCTTCTTCTCTTTTCAAGTAAAGTAAATGAATTTAACCAAAATGTTTTTGGACTTCATAGTTTCTCAACATGTCTCTCATGTTTCTTTCAAGTCCTGAGATGGATCAAGGTGCAGCAAGTCCTAGAGAGTTCTGTGCATGTGGTCTTAATGCAGATAGCCCCCTCTGCAACCCCAAGCAAACCATCTTACATTGCAAAACAAATTGTCAGTCTTGAGAGGTCTAGCACAAATCTCTTCTCATGTTATCAGCTGGCTCTAATTCTCTCATTTTCATGTTTTGGTTCACTTCAACGGACAACAATGTGGAGGCTACGAGGCTCAAAACAACAACTTTTAATATAAACTATTTTGGGGTATGAAAGATCAATCTTGCACTTGGGACTAGGGCATTATGGTGTATGGAATCTAGAGAATTGTCAATATCCATTTACCATGTGGAAAAAGGCGGGTTTCGTTAGAAACTCCAAAATTCACAATCCCAAATTTTGCAGGAAGGTTGAAGTTAATGTGGAGGGCACATCATGTAAGAGTACCAGAGGTATGTAATTGATAGGTTTGATACAATAGCCAATGAGGGGAAGTTCCCCTGGTACTCTATTGACACCGAATCAAGAGGTGAATTTTGACATTCTAATTATATTTTCAAGAAAAGCTTGTATGGAGATGAGACTCATGCATGATTAAGTTATTTTCCTTATTTGCTTTGTATGCTGAATTGAATTTATCTAGATTTGAATAATAGGTCAAGAGAATTTCCTGAATTGTAATCTTAATTTGCAGACACAAGAAAATACACAATTAGGTGGTTCCAAGAACAATTCTACATTTCTGAAGAATGCCACAACAACCTTGCTTCACACAATTGGTGAATCTGAGAAGGTGGCATTTGTTGCTCATATCAACAGCTACATTAGAGATGATCTAGTGATGAAAAGATACCTTCGAATTGATCCTATGACAAATTATCTCTTTGATATAATGAAAGATGGCATTCTTCTATGGTATGAATACTCAATTAACTAATAATTACAGCCTTGTTGCAATTATAGGATAGCTGCATTTCATTAAGTTTTGACTGTACTTGGATCTTGTGGTTTGTTAATACAACTAGCTTTTGTCATATTTCTGAGAATGAAGACAATTATTGTTTCTATTTTTGTGGGCATGATGCATTAAATTGATCAATGCCGTTGTTCCTGGCACCATTGATGATCGAGCAATAAATACAAAATCAAAGCTTAATCCATTGGAAATCATACAATTTGCCTCAATTCTTCAAAGGCCATTGGATGCACAGTAGTAAATATTGGAACACAGGCCTTAGTTGAAGGGCAGGTAAGTGAAATATTATGTATAGTTGTATATAGGTTGTTAAATTACATATTGTATCTGAGGACTTAGATGATGGGATGGTAGGTCAAATAAGCTGTATAGTTGATCCCACCTTTATATATTACCACTGCCATACTATGTTAGCTCAATTTAACAGTTGAGTGTTCTGAGTTATATGTCCTAATATTGAAAGATTTAAGGTTTTTGTAACTGGCATAAATAAATTTATGCTACATGTCTAACTCTCTCTATTTGCTTATGGGATTTACCTGATGGTTTCATGGCCTAGATCATTAAATTACCTATTTCATAACTCATGAATTAAGGTAAGTAGATTCTTAATAATACATTGATAAATTTGAAAAAGGTAAAGGGTTTCTCTACCAATATATAATCTTTCTATATGGTTGCAATTTCTAAAGATTCATTTAACTGAGAAAGTCGGTTGTGAACATTATAACTTTATGCTCTTTATAAAGTAGGTACATTTTGGTTCTCTGTTTGATAGGGACATGGACTCTGTTTTCTAACTCATACGATGTCTGGACATACCTTTTAAGGTCTTTATAAATGGAGAGGCCCTTCTGTTTTGGAAATTAGTTTAATTGACGCGTTTCTGCATTTTATCTAATCACACAATGTGTATATTGTATTTGCAGCCTCATCTTGTCCTTGGCTTGATATCTCAAATTATCAAGGTACGTTCTGATGAGCTTTAGTTCTAACAGTGCATGGTAAGAGTTGCAATCTGACATGATTCATTTCAATCATAATACTTATATAGTCATGTCAAAAATCCAATCTACTGTACTGAAAATCTACTTTCAAGCATGGCAGTCTTAAATTCTGCCAATTACCATTCCTTGCTTGTCCTACTTGTTACATTTTCAAAGATAAGTTTAAACCGCATATGCTTCTTCACTTGCAGATTCAATTTCTAGTAGACCTAAGTTTGAATAAAACACCAGTGCTTGGAAGTCCATCAACATGTTGTGAATGCTGACTAGCATCAGAGAAGATATTAAAGAGACATATATACTAATTACTATGAGGGGAAATAATACAATGCTTCTTTTTATGGCATCTGTTGCACCTCTAATAATTTAAGTAGCCATAGCTTAATTTGTAGCAGAGAAAACAGAAAGCACAATATAGCTATGAATCATATTGAAAAAAAATGCAGTCATGTGTTGTATCTAGGGAAGGAAGAATTTGAGGAGTGTTGAATGATTACACTTTATATAGGGAGAAATAATTGTGTCAAGACTATGGTTGTGTTGATTCCTTGACAGAGAAAGTAGAAACAATATTATACTTTCTCTAATACTGTGTCTGCACTTTGATATTTATTCTTTGCTTTTTGTTAACCAATGAGAGGTTTGCAGTTCATTTGGGCTTTCTGTACTTCTTTCTCCACCTTTCTCCCATGGTAGACTTGGGGCATTGTAGGTGTTTGCAATGGCCTCATATTGGGTTGATTTATTTAGAGGAATGAAGAAGCCAGTGGCAGCAGTTGTCATCTTCCTCTCATTTATTGAGAAACATGAGCTAGAATGGGAAATTCCATACTCCATAGCAAGGGTTTCCTTCAACTCTTTGTTATTGGCTTCATTTTACAATTTATCTTTCACCAGCAAAAATCAGTTTATCTAGATGTAATACAAGGCAGAACCATACGTGATGCTACATTCAGGTTCTTCTTGGTAGAATTTTTGGTGTCAGAATTATGGAATTTCTTACTTGCAGTAGTTGATCTTTTGAGTATTAGTCAAAATAGGTTCTCATGAGTTGATCCTTGTGGACCATCTTTATAAGTGGTCTATTGTTGATTGATCATTGGACACTGCTATGTCCTTCGACCACTTGGTATTTTATTGCCTTCTTTGGGCACTTCAATTCGAAGGGCAGTTCATCAAAGTAAAAAAATAAACCATGTTTCCATTTACTCATAATAACATTTGAAATGCTAGTTGTCAAGAGAGGTACCAAATTATTAACCAAAGGTTGTGACTAAATACAATTTCTGAAGAACATGATCTAATTCCTATGATATAATTGTGATAAATTCTTTTCTGTCCAGCAAATTGAGTTCCTAGATTCTCAGATGATAGTTCATCAGTTTGTATTTACATATGTAGCATACAGGCATACGTTGAATGGGTTCTCATTCAGGTTGTGAAATGTAAGGGAAGTTATATAAACGTGATATGGCAACTTCTGATACTAGATCATGTAGTCATAAAGATGACAGAGCAGAGATAGACATGAGAGCTCCTTTTGAATCATTCAAGGATGTTGTTATCTTGTTATGTCGTAAGGAGTTTTCTCTCAGAAGTTGAGTTCTAAACTACTATAGCACCGTCGTCCATCTATGCAATAAAAATGCGCTGCATGTATAACAAAATCACTATATATATCTTCTCGCTGTCACACTCTTCTTCGAACGTGTTGTTGAAGTTTCTTGGTTTGTCAGTGTTTTCTGACATGCCATAGCTTTTCTGGCATATGTGCAAGGTAGGAACCCCGTATTTCATTCTCATTACTAGTTTCCACACGCGACCTGTCGTCTTAATCTCTTCTTCCACTTCCATCTTCAATTGCTTCATATGACTCAGCTCAGGACTTGTCAACAGGGATTGAATCTGCTCCCAAAGGCCTCTCTGCTTGTTAACTGATACAATTTCCATTTTTGTTGTTGTTTCAATGGGTTGTGTGCATGGAAAATGTGCGAGAGCTCATGGCTCTAGCTCCCAAAACGCTCAGCAGAGGGCAAGGTAAAATTTAAGGGAAAGGGAATGGTCGATGAACTACATAATCTCCCTAACGAAATCCACACCTGCTACAGAATCCACACCTCGTTCAAAAACAACCCTAACGACCATTTTTTTGGAGTGTCCGATGGCCACGGGAAATATGGAGAAGATTGCGAGGAGTTTGTCAAGAAGAGACTCTCTGAAATTCTTCTCAAGGAGCTGCTTTTATCCATGGATGCCATCTGAGCCTATCATTCTGCATTTCGGGCTACTAATGAGTAGCTCTGATGATTCTATGAGTGGCACCACGGCTATTACCCTGTTTGTAAGGGGCAAAACTCTGTATGTTGCGAATGTAGGGGACTGTAGGGCTGTTATTGCGTAGAGAACAAGGGGATATAATGAAGCCGAAGCCTTGGATATTTCCTGTAATCAAACCCCTTTCAGCGATGATGAATATAAGCAGTGCAATCATAGGGTCATGACATTTGTTCTATTAGTACACTGTGCATCTGGTAATTCCTCCTTCATTCTTTCTTCATAATTTTAGTGTTTACCTCTGGTCTAGGTGGAGCTTTTATCTAGAAATCATGATATTGGCACAATAGATTCTTTTTGCAAAGCCTTTTGAATATTTATGTTAGTAAACTCCAATAGCTTTTCATTATTTGGGTGTTTTTTCACAAATTTTCCTCTGTTTGTTGTCGTTTGGCTGTTTATAGAGTCCAGTTGTTGATGATTATTTGAATATTATTGTCACAATTTCTCATAGGCTGTCATTTGGCTGCTTGTGCTTTGGGGGTATTTGTTTAAGGTGGGAAACAGGGATTTCATGTCTAAATTCCTTCAATAGCTGTTAAAATCGTGAACAACTAGTGTATAACACTTAGTTTTCTTGTTTGTTTCTTTCCTGGAAGAATCATTACAGGGGACGCTCGAATGATATTGCTGTGGTTCTAGTAGTGGTTTCCACTTGTGATTAGGGAGTGCTGGAGGAAATTCTGTGAGCTGGTTATAGCGTTATAAGTATGGTTGTAAGTATGGTGGGGGGAGGCGGTGGTGGTGCAAGGGGAGGAGGAGGAGGTGGCGGTGGTGGAGTTCCTAAGGTGGATGAATTAAAACCTCATCTAGCCAAGGATTAGCTTCCAGGAATAGATTACTACATAACCAGTCCCCCTCCATGGCATATGATTTCTTGAACATGATAATAGTTTTTAATGCATTTCACCCTCAAGTGTATCTCTTGAATGTGTTTTGTCTTAAATCCATAAGGATATTCAACTGTGAGACTGTTTATGTTTCCCGTTACCTATGATGGCTCAAACTGGTCTATTACTGCATTTTTTGTTTGACCCAATCACAAATCTTGCTCTTTGCTCCGTCCCATGCATTTTACTCCCATTTTACTCATGGCCAAACTACAAATCTTGCTCAATACTCTCTTAAATGCATTATGCTCATGACTTATTTGCATCTCTATTTTTTGAAGCCATGTCTGATGTATTTTAACTACGGCCCAGCTGCACATCTTGAGATGAAACTATTTCTCATCCATTTTGCAAAAATCTCATGCACATATACTCCTTAGATGTGGGTTTTTCCTAGATTTCTTATTCATAACTTGTCACTGCAATCATTTTCCATACATTCAGTTTATATCTCACTGCAAATCTGGCGCTGGAAACATTTTAAATGCAATTATATTTCTCTGTGACTGTTTGTAATGCAACTTATCCATGATCTATATGCATCTTCTGCTCTGAAATTACTCCCAATGCATTTTGGTTACATTTCATATGGCTATCTTGCACTGGAACTATTTTTCCTATGTTCCATGTGCTATCTTTCTGGAACTGATCTTATGGAGTTTGTCTGTGACTCTGTCTCTGCTGCATAATTTTACCCTATGACTATCATTAAAGCATTTTTCCCTTTACCCTTCTGCATATTCTTCTT
The DNA here is from genome assembly GCA_001517045.1 of Pseudotsuga menziesii. NCBI lineage: Eukaryota > Viridiplantae > Streptophyta > Pinopsida > Pinales > Pinaceae > Pseudotsuga > Pseudotsuga menziesii. Next base: position 128,502 of record LPNX011134214.1, read on the forward strand.
GGAATTTCCTTATTTTTGTAAAACCCCTCTCAGACTGGCGATCTTAGTATTTTTCTTACTATATTTTTCATATAAAGTTCATCTAAAGAATTTTACCCATTATTCACCCGCAAATCCCACTCTAAATTTGCTTATGTTATCTTAAAACTACTCTCAGACTGGCCACCAAGTATTTACTTGTTATGTTTTCCATATTAAGGTCCTATAAAGCATCTTTCCCATTACCCATCTGCACATCCTGCTCTGGATTTACTTCTATTATGTAAGTGTGTTTCAGATTGGTAACCTAAGTTAACTTTGTTTTTTCATATTAATTTCCTACAAAGCATGTTGCCCATTACCCATTTTCATATCATGCTTGGAACTTGTTTCTATTCTGTTAAAGGGACTTTCAGACTGGCGATCGCAAGTAAATACTTCTGAATGTTTCAAAAGTATTTACTTACTATGTTTTTCATATTATAAGGTCCTATTATTTGGATTGATTTCTATTAGTTTTAGTTCATTGTGTTTTCCACTGGTTTGTATTTGCTTAAATGTTTTCAACCGTACATTGTTCACATCTTCTATGTGCACATCCCACCCTGTATCTATTTCAGATGTATTTTACCTCCAACCTATATGCATATCTAGCTCTAAAATATTCAAATTCGATGTTCATATTGATGTTTTTCATGTTTCTTGTCAGTGTTTAGACATGAGCGGAAAATTTTGGTTGTCTCTTTCCTTTTTCAAACAAAAATCTTACAACGAAACTGAAAGGTGTTAAAATGAAAATTTTATAAGGAAACTGAAAGTTGTTTTTATGCATTAGTAAATGGAATTTCTTTGACAATAGTTGAGAATGACAACACCGCCACTTACACACAGGAGAATTGACATGAGCTTCTCCAATTTCCTATGTCTTGGACAACCTATGGTGAATTAAATTGAAATTGGAGAACTTATGGTGAATTAAAGTGAAATTGCATATTCTTTGGTATATACACTTTGTTCCCATAATATCTTGGGAGGCCAGCTTTTCTTATCATGGTCTCTGTTTATTATTGTCCTCATAATAGTCCTGTTGATATAGGACACTTCCTATCTTTAAAATGATTGCGCACCTAATTTTCGTTGTTGAAGAGTGTATTGAGAAGCAGGGTTTTTCCCGATCCACCCTTGTCCAGCAGCCCAATGTTCTTATCTTCTCCATCATTTATCAATGAATTTTCAACAAATGCATAGGCATTCTCTTGTCCCACTATAAGGGGTTCGTCGATCAACTTCATCTTTGCAGAGCCAATTGAAGAAGGAACACCTTGGGAGATGCTTGCAGAAGTACCTGGAGAAGCCAAGGCTTCTATGCTTTCTTTAATGATCTGCCCAAGTTCCTCTTGAAGCTTTTGAGTTTGTCCTTCTAGGAGCTCTGGAATTTGGGCCAACTCAACCAAAGGAAACAATTTGAGATGCTCGTTGATATTTGAAATCAAACCAGTGATCCGTGTGTTGGTTTGATAGTAGGAAATAATGCTACACGTAGGTATTGTGCATCGTTGCACCATTTCTGATGCTTGTTGGAGAATCCCATCCAACTCTTTAAGCCATCCGTTAATAACTAAATCTTTGTCTTTCCTCTTCATGTTTATTGCCAGGAGGTATTGCTGGATCTGGCTGATGATGGGTTCAATTTTCATTACCGGATCTTTAAGAGAAGCCAATTCTCTCTTGCAGTGGACCACAATGTTTAAGTGATGGAGTATCTGCTTGATTGTCATGTCTATACCCACACCAACAAACCCAGACACTATATCCATCATGATGTTTCAATAAATCCCCTCGGACTTTCAAGCAATGCAATTCAATGCAACTCGTAACCACCAATGTGCGGGTAGTTTAAACTAACACAAGACTTTTTTTGCCAGAAGTGAAATTTACTTGTTTTATTTTACATATCCCAAATTTTCTGAGACGCACTCCGCATTACTGGTAGGATGAAAGCTAAAATGAGGTCCCAAGATTAAAATTTAATACAACTGATTGAACAACACAGGCTTTGTACATGATTATATAAGATATCCTAACAAAGCTTTACATCCTAAGGGAAAAAATAGTAAAATGATCATATTACTTGTTCAATTCTTGCTAATAAAAAAGTTGGTACTTAAAGAAGTCCATTTCATCAACAATCATGCTTGACTTTAAAAGAATTGTGATCTTGTTGAAGACACGCAGAGCTATAATGGTGCCCCCGGAGTACCCAAACATGAGGTACGTTGTACCATGTAGCATGTAAGTACCTCTTTTTGGTAATGATGTCTCAGATATGTGGAGCCAGTAAGGGGTACAACAGGGGATTTACCTTACAAGTACCCAATTACCTGATAGAGATACTGGTACAAGAACGTGTATTTTACCCCTGGTACGAGTACCCATACAACATAGATTATAAATATATATTTCAAAAAATTAGGGTTATGGTTATGATTTCCCAATTCCCAATTTCCAATCCAAATGAGTGTCGCATCCACACCAGATTCTTCTCCCGAATCCCATGCACCCATGGTTCATGTAACCTTGCCTTCTAATTATGCCAAGTCTCAACTGAAGAACACTCAACCAATCTGTGGGTAGGATCAAACTCATTCAATGGTGATTCTTGTTAAGCTTAATATATTAGATTTTCAGTGTTGTAAATTCAATGGACCGTACATTCCTTCAAAAATTGGAAACCACCATTCTCTAGAAAAACTTGACCTCTCATAGAATAACATTCAAGGATCTTTGCGAGACATCATTGGTTGTTTGCACAACCTTTTGTATCTAATAATTGTTTCCCCCAAATTATTTTATTGCATTGAGAGTGGTGAGGTACTCTATGATAAAACCCGATATGCGGTAGATGTTGTCATGTAACGGTGGGTAATGTCGATGTGGGAACTACAACCCAATCTATGAATCTATCCCTCTTTTCTTTTCATACCATAGCTCTAAATAACCAATCAAAAGTATTGAAGTCATTGGAGAAAGGGGTTAAACAAACAATCAAATGAACAACATTTCAGAATGTGAGCCAGAAAAAGAACCAACACTAGAAGAGTTTGATCTCTGTAGTTTATTGCTCACCCAAACCCGTCGACATCATTACATTTTCAACACCCCCCTATCTGTTGGTGTCTTCAGCATCATGTATTCTTCATCCATATGCATCTGCAGGGATTTGTCATCTAGAAAATGGCCACATTCTCATAACAATATAACAATACTGAGCTAAATAGTCATCAATATAACAATAATGAACTACACATCTCAACAGTATAGCAATATTTTTAGTTTTTACAAGTTTTTAGTTTACGAAATTTTAGTTTTAGAGTGTGGATTTCTCATGCATACCAACAAGCATATGCAACACATGATTGTTGTGTACGCTTCTTGGCATGCACAGGCTCCCTACGTATGCCAGCAAGACACACACAGGCCCAAGGCCTCTTGTGTATGCCAATAGATCACACATAGGCATATGCATGCCAACAAGCATACTGCTACCCCTGTGTTGCGTATGAGTCTTTATATGTAATATGTAGAGGGGTATCAGTCTTTATATGTATGTGACATTGTGTGTAGTAGTATGATGAATTGATGATTGATGAATGATGTATGATGTAAGATGTTAAATGTTAATGTATGAATCCTTGAATTCTTGTACACATCTAGTCATTGACAATGATGAATCATGATTGATGTTAGATGCACAAATCTATGTTCCATTGATGCATTTCGTAATTGGCACTTCAGAATCCATGATGTTATAATTTACTGGAATCTATGAAACATTTTTTATTTTGAGCTTTTAGTTTTTTTGCTTTTATATTCTATTATTTTCATTATAAATAAAAAAATAAAAACAAATCAAAATGTAAAATATATATGCATTATTTTGCAATAATGTTTATTGTCATAGAATTACTACCTTATCTCTTGTATTAATTTTTTGTTATGCTTTCAGAGTGCAGGTCGCTTGATGAGGGTGCTTTTTGAGATTGTCCTAAAAAGAGGATGGGATCAGTTAGCCGAAAGAGCTCTTAATCCGTGCAGAATGGTTAGTAAATGCACGTGGAGCGTTCAAACTCCTCTTCGTCATTCAAACGCATTCCAAATGATATATTGACCAAAATTGAAAAGAAATACTTCTCTTGGGATCGATACTATGATCTCTCTGCTCAAGAGATTGGGGAGCTCATTCGTTTTCCAAAGATGGGTAAAAGCATTCATAAATTTTTCCATCAGTTTCCAAAGTTGGATCTTTCTACTCATTTCCAACCAATAACACGAACTGTATTGAAAGTGGAACTAACTATCACTCCAGATTTTTAGTGGGATGAAAAGATTCATGGATATGTGGAACCTTTTTGGATATTAGTAGAAGTCAATGATGGCGAATATATACTCCATCATGGATTTTGTAAAAATTATGTATCCGATACAATTTTCCCTATATGTGATGTATGTTCAACCAGGAATGGATTAGAGCCTATTTTCTTGCTATTTCATACAACACATTGGCGTCTTTTCTTCATTAGATTTATTTCTCTCATGCAATGGCATGTTCACTGTATAATGTGATGTTAAACTGTTAATTTTCTTATTTTTCAATAAATTGAAGTGGTCCATTTTTTTGGGTATTACTTGCATTCTCCCACTACCTCATTTTAGTTTTACATTTTTCTTTGCTTACCCTCTAACAACTACCTTATCGGCGTATTATTGCACCTTCCTTGGGGCAATTGCTAGTTATTAATCTTAATTGAAATTAAGTTTTTCATATCATATAATTAAACAAGTTTTGTTAGAATATTGAGAATATGAGAAAATCATATAACAATACAAAACATGCATAGCATCAAATATTATAGCCTTCTATCTAACGAAACAACAAAAAACTTCTTATTCCTCAAAATATATCCAACATGTGAAAACTTATGCTCCACTCCACATATTTTATCCCATGCTATTACAAAGAATATCATAATGACAAATGCTTTTCAACAAGTTCTCCAAAGGCTTCCCCTCGCCTCTATTATATACCAAGAGGTATAGAAGAATAACATCCCTCTTTTACATGTGGGATAAATAAATTTCCACCTATTTATATAACGAATGGTAAAAGGAGTATTTTTCTCCATTATAAATGTGGGATAACTCAATAGTATAATATTAAGTCATTTTGTTTGATTTTCCCTTCCAATGCTAGTTATGAGATCTTACAACATCTACTAAACATCATTACAAATGTAATTATTAAAATTACACATTTCGACACACCCCCTTAATGACGACTGGGAGAACAACACATAGAAGGAGGAAGATGCCATTACATCAATTATCCCCTTTGATGACAACTTCTCGGATACATAACAAACTGCGAAGATACAAAATTTTTGCCTCTATCATGGATTTGGTGAAGATATCAACTGCTTGCTTTTCTATGGGACAATACTCCAAACAAATAATTACATCTGCAACAAGATCTCAAATGTAATGAGTATCCAAGTCAATGTGTTTAGTTTTAGAGTGATACGTTGAATTGTACACAAGCTTAATTGCACTCTAATTGTCACATCTCAACTCATTAGGATACTTCTGTACTAGACCAAGCTCTTTCAAAATATGTTAGATCCACATTGCTTCTTTAGCTACCTAGTTTCCATGTACTCCCCTTCATAAGAGCAAAGAGAAATAGTTCTCAACTTCTTACTATACCATTAAATCAGACCTAAACCAAGCTGAAAGATATATCCTACTGTAGATTTCTATCCAAATTATCCCCTACCCAATCAGAACTCAAGTATAACTAAGGAGTATAATTGTATCCCTGATAGAATAGAACACGCCATAATGCAATGTCCCTTATAAATATATGATAATCTTCTTTATTGTTTCCCAATGACTCTAATGAGAATTTTGAATAAACCTCGAAACCATTTTGGCTACAAAAGAGATATATGGTTGGTTGTGTGTTAAATATATCAAACTTCCCACAAGTTGATGATACAGTGTCGTATCAACATGAGGAGTATCACAAACAACAATTAACTTTACAATGGACTGAAATGTTGTAGGTGATGGCTTACAATCACTCATACAAAACCAATCAAAAAATATGTTGCATACTTAGGTTGAGAGAGTAAAATACCATCTGGCATATGCCAAATGTGTAGATCTAAAAAATAATGTAAGAGACCTAAATCGATCATTTCAAATTCACTTTTAAGATTATCCTTCATTTCATGTATCAAAGTTGGATCCTAGTAATAATAAGATCGTCACCAGAAAATACAATTATGAGAACCTCATCATCAAAGTTATTGACATACATATTTGGATCATATACATATCGCTTAAAACCATTCTTCAAGAAATAAGCATCAATCTTTTGATACCAAACTCTAGGCGCTTGCTTAAGGCCATATAAAAACTTGTTTAATTAGCATACCAAACTTGAAGTTTTAGCAGCAATAAAGCCAGGTGGTTGTTGCATATAAATTTACTCACTAATATCACCATTCAAAAAAACACTCTTGACATCCATTTGGTGTATTTCCCAATGATACAATGTAGCAAGTGAAAGAAGAGTTCTTATTGTTTTCATTTTAGCAACTATAACAAAAGTTTTAGTATAATCTATATCTTCTTGTTGAGAGAATCCTTTTGCTACTAACCGAGTTTTATGCTTTTCAATCTATTCGTCTGAACTACACTTTGTTTTATATATCCCTTACATCCAACTAAGTTCTTTCCAGAGGGAAGGTGAACAAGAGTCCAAGTCTTTTATTCATTAACACGTCATACACAGTTTGCATGGCTTTCACCCATTCAGGATTATCTTTGGCTTGAGAATACGTAGAAGGATCATTTGTGGAAAAAAATGTAGCCATAAGAGCAAAGTCAAACCTAGTTCTACACATATCATAAGGAAGATTGTTACATAATAATAATAATAATAATAATAATAATAACAAGTATAATAGGTGCAAAGCAGCTCCCTCCCTTAGTATTATTTTTTTTTTGGTTTTATTATTTAATTAATTAACATCAACATTTGATTATGACTATGTTAATGATTATATTTAATCACTACTTTATTTATATAATTTTAATTGTTTATTTTGTGATGTTAAATAGTTAGTACATAATGTGCAATGGTTATGATGGACAACAACCATTATCTTTTGATAGACAATGTATTTATTTCAAGATTATTTTGTGTCATGATAATTTTAGTTCATATTTTTGTAACAAAGTTAATTGATTGTATCACAATTTGTTAAGTAAATTCACTCATTCTTATAACTAAAAAAAACTAATAAACAAAATAAATACTTTAAATAAATAATCTTTTCATAATTTGCAACATTTAAAAAAAAATCTTGAAAACATGTAAGATTGACTTCATTTATTTAATTTTAAATGTCCTTTTTTTAATTATTCAATTTTATATTGCATTGTAAATATTATTATTATAAATTAAAAAAATTAAATCTTCAAAAACTATTCATATATAGATTATATATCTACATAACATAAAAAAAAATTATTACTAACATTTTTTTTTAATTCTTTAATTAAAATAATATATTTAGTAAAACAATTCATTAATTTATGTAATGTTAACTAAAAATTTTAATTAAAATAATATATTGAGTAAAACATGTAAGGTTAATTTTTTTAATTATTTAATTTTATATTGTCTTATAAACAATATTATTATAAATTGCTTAAATAATATTTTAACAAAAAAATTGTTTTGAATTGTTTAAAATCACAATTTGTTGAGTAAACTTATTAATTTTTGTTGGTAAAAAAATTAATTAAAATAAAATAAAAATACAATATTATCTATTTACCATCTATTATATACTTGTGAACAAAACTATAAAAACAAATAAGTAAATTTTTAAAACCATTGGATAAAAAAAAAATATGAATCCAAAAATATAACTAATACTTAAATCAATTTTTTTTTAAATATAAAATATAAAATATAAATATGGATCCAAAAATATAACTAATGTGAGTTTTTGAAGGCTAACTAAAAGATTAATCCCTTTAATTTCATCTATTTTTTGTTTTTATTTTTATTTTTTAATAAAAAATCATTACCTTTTTAGGTGATAATGAAAAAATGTTTATATTAAAAGTCTTGAGTAATTAAAAAAATTGATAAATAAAAAACCAATTTTAATATTAAAACACTATAAAAATTGTAAATTATATTTAACTTTAATATTATAACTTTATAAAAGTTAAAAAGTATATTTTTAAATTTTATGTTTACATTATTGTAAATAAAAAAAATTAAAACATGAAACTTTTAAATGAATGTTAAATCTAAAATAATCAAATCAAATCAAATCTTAAGTAATTGAAGCATTTAAATCAAATCTTGAGGAATTTCTAGGGTATTGAAAGTGTAAGTAGGGTGCCATAAATGAGCAATTTAAAACTAATCAATGATGCTTTGGTATTTGTAAAATAATTAATGTGTGTACCATTTTTTAACTATGTGGCAATTTTAGATTTTTTTTTCAAATAAAATAAATTTTAAATAAATTTTTAAAACTAATTGTCACCTCTAACGAGGGTTATTAAGTCAAATCAAAGCTTGCAACCAATTATAAAATAGTAATTTTTAATTTCAAAATCTAGAAAACATATTTTATTATTTAAAAAAATAAAATTAATAATTAATTTGAACAAAAGTAACTATAAAATTGTTAACATTAATAAAAAGTCAATGTAGTTTTGACAACTTATCCATTGTTATAATCCATGCCTTGGTAGGGACTAATAATACTAATATAAATACATAATACATAAACAGTACATAAATTAATAATCAACTAGATTTAATTATTATTACGGTAAAGAGGACATGACTCCTCACCTAAGCCATATTTAAAGGAAGGCTTTCAATTATAAAATATCATCAATCATTTTATTCAATATGTATTATTTACTATGAAGATGGATCTCTTCTTTATCCAGATACAAATTCTTCCATAACACACGGATTCGGTGTTATAATGGTATCAGAGGCGCTTCTTGGGCTTGATTTTAGCCCTTTGGCCATCATTTTTATTTCATAAAAAAAAAAGGTAAAAAGAGAAATTAAGAAGAAAAATAGAAAAATAAGTTAAAAAAAAGATGATAAGAAGATCCCATAAAGAGGGGAAAGAAGAAAGAACAAAAGAAAACAACATATGGTTTATAAAACCAAATATTGGTTTTATAAACCACACAAAGTTTTATTAAGCTCTAGTTCACCCAAAAATAAATTATATATATGTATATTATTATTTTTATTATTATTCATAAAATAATAATAATTATTATCAATATTTTTTAATAGTTAATTGGATTTATTATTAATTAACTATTAAACTCTTACATTAACCGTGAAGAGAATTGGTGTTAACTAGGATCAATAACAGGCGCAAAGAAGAGAAAGGAGTAACAAGGATAGGAGTCATAAAAGGTGAAGGAAAATTCAAGGTAAAATGAGGTTCAACAGACTTAGGAGGAGGAAAGACTTTATCAAAGTGAACATCTCACCTAATAATGACAGCTTGGGTAGAGGGATCAAACAACCTATACGCTTTAGAATCCTCACACTAACCAATGAAAATACATTTGTGAGAGTTGGGTTCTAACTTTTTTCCTTTTTTCATCCAAGATATGAGCACAACATTCACTGCCAAATACTTTAAAGTTACTAATATCAGGTTTTCTTCCATTGCGTTTTTCCTCAAGAGTAACCTGCAAAACTACTTTAGTAGGTACTCTATTCAAGATATGGTTAGCACAACAAATACGCCATCCCAAAATTATTTATGTAATCCTTTAGAATAAAGCATGCATTTGACCATTTCAACCAAAGTTCTATTCTTTCTTTCAGCTACCTCATTTTGTTGAGGTGTATAAGAAACAAACTTTTGATGTTGAATACTATGCTTAGATAAATATGCATTTAACTTGTTTTTAATGAATCACCTCCCCCCATTATCGGTTCTCAAAGTCTTAATACTTTTACCATAATCATTCTCGTGGATTTAAATTTTTGTAAAATATCAATGTAGGTTTCACTTTTATGTTTCAAAAAATAAACCCAATATTTGCAACTATAATCATCAATAAAAGTAAAAAAAAAAGATTGTGTGAGACAAAGAAGGAGTTTCAAGAGGACTATAGGTATCACTATGAATTAGTTGCAATGGTTCTTTAGCACATCAAGCTTTACTTTTATCAAACATTTCCTTATGAAGTTTACCTAGAACACAACCTTCACAAACACCTTTAGTGGAATAAATTGAAGGTAAGCCATGTGTCATTTTAGACATCATTTGCATTTTTTCATAATTCAAGTGACTTAATATTTCATGCCATATTTTGCTTAGTTCATTAGCGAGAGAAACATAGGAAGAAAAGCATTGAATTTTACTTAAATTGAACTAATAAACTTATATAATCCAATATTCTGAAGGTAAGCAAAAACATCATCACTTTTATCAAATAAAGAAGCTAGGGTTTTACATAACTTAATAGGACTATCATAGGCCTCAATTTGTACCTTTAAGCTATCTACACAGTTCGTACAATGAGTCCTCTTGTTGATCACATCGATCTTCCCATACTGCCAACTCTTTTGCATCAGTTGGTTTGGTTAGATCACCTTTAGTTAACTTTCATAAGTTCTTACTCCTAAGTGTGTCAATCATCTTTCTTTTCCATGAGAGATTGTTTGATCCAACTATTATAGAAATAGAAACAACTTTGAAGTTATGGTGATAAAATCCTAAACTCAAAGTAGAAAAAATTGAATTGTCGCAAAGAGAAGGAAAGAGATATAAAATTAAAATTTTCTCACCAACGTCGAAATCTTTATGTAACTAACCGACAAATATGCAATTCCTATGTATAGAACAACAAATAGAAATTGTTGAAAGCAAAAAAAAATTCTGAAAACAATGCATACGTAGGATGGCTTAAGGTATGGCACGTATATATGCTCTGACAATGTATAGGGCGTGTATGTCTATCCAACTCAAGAGAACCTGCAGAAAAATCAATGAAACTTCTGTCAAATCCATTTGGATGAAAACTTGCAATAAACTAAAACATAAACATCCAAACACCTAGATCTGCAAGCCAAAAGATATATCCTTGATGTTGTATTAGTATACAATAGATTTCAATTGAAAACTATAAAATTAAATCAAGAAAGACTTGAAATTTTCTAAAAAACAGTGGTGAAATTCAAGGTTTGAAAAAAAACTCAAATATATAGAGTAAAACCCAGATCTGAAAAACTACCACTTGGATATTGTAGATCAAGTCACATAACTATGAATTATGAAGTGCTCAAGTATGATCAAGTAAAAACATGAGACAATGTTGCTTGAAAACAAAAATCTAAGATTTTACTCAATAAGGTAGAGTATAGAAACCTGCTCTGATGCCATGTTAGAATATTGCACATAGGAGAAATCATACAACAATACAAACATGCATAGCATTAGCTATTCTAGTCTTCTATCTAACAGAACAACAAAGAACATGAATAAAAATGGAGATAAGAGAATATACAAGAGAAAACCAAATATAAGTGGTAAAACCCCAAATATGGAAACATTTGCGAGAAGGAAAAAATATTCTTATTCCTCAAAACATATCCAACATTACAACTTGATCTCCACTCCACATATGTTATCCCAAAGTATTACAAAGTTGATCACAATGATACAATGTTTTTCAACATGTTTCCCAAAGGCTCCCCTTCACATCTATTATATACCAAGAGGTGTAGAAGTGTAATATCTCCTCCGCTAATTCAACTCTACTACAACAGAAATGACTCAAGGTTAGGGTCGTGCTGACAAAGCATTGTATGTTATGATTTGTGAATGTCCTAGTTGTAGTTTTATTATGTAGAACTAGGAGACTGGAAGCTTAACTTGATTAAACAAAAAGGGCATGAATCCACTAGGGGGAGGGATGGATAGCAGGGAAGCCATCTAGTTTGGATGATGACTGTCATCTTAGTGCCAAAAACACCTAAAGAAAAGATCAATTATTCACTTGATCACTTGAATTTTTAAGTGTATTAGTAAGTTAAAGATAATAGTATTCTACCGAAAATGTTTAGCTTAAAAATTATTTATTGTCAGATCATTGTAAATATTTTAATTTTATTATTATTAAAAATCAATGTAAAACGATGTTTTTATTAAAACACATTCATAATGTTATATACATATATGTTAATCAATGAAAAACATTAAATATTGACTAACATGAAACTATGGTTACGTTGAGAAGAGGATATCGACTCCTTAAAGAGGGGACCCTTTTAAAGACAACAAAACCGCTTTGCAAGTGGGAGATATACCGAAAACACCTAATTAAATATTTAACTCAACTAACATTAATTCTGCGACTTCTAAAGAATATAATCCATCCATTCTTTTTAAGTTGTCAACTTTTATTTTAGAAGGAGGGCGACTCTAAAAATTGTCCAACCCTAGGATGTATTTGTTACCCTTGCGCATTGATAAAGAAGGCGGTTCCTATGGAAAAGATCAATCTTACTTTATTTTTCATCTTTTTTCCATACTTCTTAAGATCTATAGTTTTGTCCAATAAAGAATATGATGGCAAGGTAATCAAGGCATGAGGAAATTCTGATTTATTTGAATCAATAGTAATTGACGATCACTATATAAAAAAAACTTAAAATCAAATGAGCTTCTTGTGATCTATGATGCTTCTTTTTTGCTTTATATGATGTTTACGTTGGCTTCTGGGTTTTGTAGATTGCAGATGTATGGTCGTGTGGTGTGACTCTTTATGTTAACATCAAAGGTGATTGTGGTATGCTTTAACATTGATATCCTAAAAGGAATTCTTGCGGTTGGCTCTTCATTTCCCTTCCTTACAATACTTGTAGTTTCATTCCTCAAGGTACAATACTAGGTCTACACCAACTCATTTTAGCTCCCTTTTTTAGTCCTTTTTACCCTCCAACAATAACTTTTCGGCGTATTATTGCACCTTCTTGGGGCAATTGCTAGTTAAATATTTAACTCAATTAACATTAATTAAACCAAAACTACCTCGACATTGTATCTGCGACCTCTAAAGAATATAATCAATCCATTATTTTTAAGTTGTCAACTTTTATTTTAGAGGGAGGGCGACCTCTAAAAATTAGCCAACCCTAGGATGTATTTGTTACCCTAAGTGCATTGATAAAGAAGGTAGTTCCTATGGAAAAGATCAATCTTACTTTATTTTTCATCTTTTTTCCATACTTCTTAAGATCTATAGTGACTCGACTGCCTCGGGTAAAGGAAATTATAAAGATTTTGTTAAAAGATGTTTTCGGAGATGTAGGGCGCATCCCTTTTTGTTGTTTACTTTTGATTCTTCTTATATTTTGATATTGTTATTTTCAAATAATTTCGGTCCAATTATCTGGTATTTTTATATAGGGTTTTATACAGAGAAAATATGCATTTTAGTAAAGGTTTTCACACAACACATTCTTTTTTTCTTGGTTAACTGTGTTTATTTATTGTATATATTTCAGCATGAGATCTTCCTTTTTGTAAATTATTTATATAGTAAATAAATGACGAAAGGAACCAACAACTTAGGGTCCCAAGCGCTTCTGTGGGACCATACTTTTGTTCTTCACTGAGTTCTACGAAGGACATATTATTGGGGAGGTGAGACACAGATATTCTAATTGTCTCACATGAATTGTATCTCGGTGTTGGGCTATACTTTTTTTTCATGCCTTTGGCATTTGATATCTATTTGTCTTCAGTCACCATGATGAAGAGAAACTATTATGATTAGTCGACTCCCCAGGCGCTTTCGTGGATAACAAGTCTGGCTGATGTTAGTGTCCTCGGTGGAAATCTGTCTCCCTATATTGAGAAATGGGATTTTCTTAGTTATCCTTGTCTTGTTGAGCAGGAGTCCCACTATGTTTCCAGACTTTACTGAGGGCTTATGTTGACCCTCCTTGTGATGTAATCATTATCCTTTGATTCATATGAATTTCAAGGCTAAGTATTTTTTCTTCTGAAAAAAAAACTTTTGGTGCAAAACTTGTAAGAAACAATTAGTTCATGCTTGTGATTGGTTAGATAAAGGGAATAGCCCCATTACCTTTGAAATAAATTATATTAATTATAAACATGTGGATACGTTAAACAGGTTTGTTGTGTATTAAAAAATTTGTTTAGTCCCTTTTTAGTCTAAGGAAGCCAATCGATTGTCGTGGAAGTTAAGCTCTCACTTAGTGGATTCATTGGCCATCTTGGGGGGGATCTAGGCAAGAAAACATATGATGGATAGAGTCAAACGGTTGGGAGGAAAGTCGAATTCAAACTTTCAGTCGCCCAAGTCCTTGTTAATCAAATAAGTGTTCTCAATTACTTTTTCATTTAAAGTATGATTAGTTTAACAAAGATTTATTTAGAATGGTATTATTGCAAAAGAGTCCTTTATTTAGGTAAGAATGTAAAAGTATCCAGTGGTTTGTGATTGTTAAATAATATTCTTAGCTTACTTGATATTATCTAATAATTTTGTGATTATTAATTAAGCAACATGAAGATGAATGAATGACCTAAGTAAATTTTACCCTAAGTTATGTTATATTGTCCTTTCATGTAAAGTTGCAACTTCACTTCATATTTGTATGTTCTTATTGATGGTAATAATATGGTTAAAATTCTATGTTTATATTGATTTTACTAACGGTTGTATTACGATTGAAGATTCCATGTTTATGAGTAATATTTAACATGCACATCAAATACAGTTTACAAGTTGTTTTTAGGTGGGATTCAAATGAAATTGTTATTTGAGGAAAAGGCTTGACAATGAGCATGCAAGTGAAATTTTTATTGTGTTGATCTTATTTTTTTATTCCTGGTACTTAGTTTTTTTTTTGAATAAAGAGTATGGCTAGAATGTATGTTTAAAGAAAAATTCATTTCAATTAATAAATTAGCAAATCTTGACCAAAATAGATCATAGTGCAGGTTTACGATAATATAAGATCTCTTTTGTCATACTAGTCTACATAATCAACTATATATTTTGAAAAGGAACACATCGGTAGTAGTTATGATTTAAAAGGTTGTATACTATCAAACAAGGTTAAAATGTGAAATAGGTTTGCGAACATAGTAGGCTTATGGGAAATATTTGGCTGAAAAACTTAGTAGATGGGTTAATGCCTTCTTAATTAGTGAACGCAAAAAAAGATTACCCTCTTGGGTTACCATACATCTCACATGTGAATATTAGTGGAGTTATTTTTCAATAGTTGATTATGCATAAGTGGTTGCTTCTTGAAGGATGTCAATAGAAACCAAAGGTCAGGAGCATTAAGTTACAACTAGAAGAGTATATAAGCCTATAAAACACCATAAGTTTGTTATGTAAGTAAAATGTACTGTTTTTTGTCGTTACTAGATGTAAGTATGATTTTTTAGGATAAATGCTTAGCCCTTAACTTTATGCACATTCCTTCCTTATACTTTGCTAACCAAAGGTGTAAGATTTGAAAGGAAAAATATATTAGAGTTATCATGGTATGGTTTTCCTTGTATCATGTAATATTATAATTGTGATTCTATAATTTATAGATAAGTAAAGATACTTGACGAAAGGATTTACACTGTTAACTATATGAGACATTGTTCTAGATTTACCATCCTCTCCCCTCTATTAGTCAGTTTCCACCCACTTCAACAAAGCCTCCCTCCACATGTTCTTACCAATGTTGTTAGTTGTGTGTTGCAAGGGTTTCCTTTTAGCAATTTGTTTCTTTGTCATGGCAGCAAATATATGGTAATCTAATGTGATCCTCCAATGAAAAATGTCATGGAGAATGGTGGGCATGGTGGGCGATTGGTCGAATGTGAAAATATCTTTGGATATCATATGTGAACATGAGATTCTTGTAGATGCCATGGAAATGAAGTTGGCAAATAATTAGGGCATAAGATCTTTGTTACAAAAATTGATATAGCAAAAACGCTCCAAGAAATGGAAAGGATTCTATCAATTTAGTGCTTTTTATAAGTTTTTGATTTTTTTCCTCCATGTAAAGAATAACAAGATAGGGAAGGAAAGAATTGCAAATATATGGGAAAGTAGGAAGGAGTCAAAGACCCCTATACATGTTTCTTAAGCTTGAGTTCTATTTAAATGCATGGGATAAGTAGCTTGGTGGTTATGATCCATTGGAAATCAAGCAATAAGTGAACCTAAACTACAACTTACAAATTAGAGTTAGCTCCTCTATTTCATATTTTAAAATTCAAAAACACATTAATTTTGGATTGCTCAACATGACAATAGCACACTAAGTTTCATTCATTTATTGTCAAGGCCGAAACATGATCTCCATGATTTTTATTTTGCATTTATGGATTATTAAATGCAAATTTAAATACGTTATTAGACATACACACTTTCCATTAATTCACATAAAAATTCAATCTTGCCAATATCTTTCTATATAGATTGTTTATGACTTTGATTTTCCTAATTCACCCACATATAAATCAAGAATCAAACTCAAATATAAGTTTGTGATATCAAGCATACATTTGTTTAAATTTCTTGATAGAAATGAATCTTGTCAATCCAGAACCTAATTTGCCTTTCTTGAAGTTAAATTTTATCATCATCATTATATGCTTGCAAAATCCCAAACACAATGGACAAACATGACTTACTTCTTTAATGGAAATGGATTTGATTTGAACAATTAAATCTATGGTACTAAGGTGTGTATTGTGTTTCCAACTTGTCCTTGGTTGTGAAATGAATGAAGAACTTGTAGAGATCAAGCTATCTCTAAATTTTGATCATCTCCATTTATATAAGTGGAGAATGGTACTTTGTGTAAAGAATGAGGCCAATCCTCTTAAATCATGACATTAATGCTTCACAATGGGGACTAAAATCAATCAAGGTTAGACTTGCAATCCTTTCTATCCATGTTCTCTCAATACACCAAAATTCCATCCCATGGACTATAGGTAAAAAAACTTGAGCACAATGTCCCACCAAAGGGAAGGATCTATGAATGATATGTCACCATTTCTATTCTATTATTTTTCTTTGGCCTTTTCTCTCCCATTTTTTAAGGAGAACTTTTCATTTCTTTTGGCTAGGGTGGAATCAATTTCTCCTCAACCTTATTCTAGTAAAATTTAATTCATCTATAAGCTGCCACAACTCAACTGACTTGAATGTTTCTCTTTGGTTACAACACTAAAACAAACAAACTTATGTTGATTCTCAAAATGGTTTTGGTAAACAACAATGAAAAACACCCTTGGAGTGTTAGTCAAGGGGGAGATGGGGATGAAATCCTGAGTTGCTTAAAGCTTTAGGATAATCAAGATTCATAAGGTTCAATCAATGATCCAATGGATTAATAAATAAAAGAGCGAGTAACATATGGATGTTTAAAATGTGATATTAATCATGAATGCATGTGTTACATTAAATGAGCTATGTGCAATATATCTACGTTATTGTGAGTTAATTATTTAAGATAATATCAATTAAATAACATAATGACTAAATGAAATGAAATGCAAAATATGTACAAAATGACAAAAAGGCATTAGCAATAAATTCCCTAAAAACAAACAATAGTTGTTAATGGAAAAATACCGCAATAATTCGTACCTTTTGGTTCCCAAGTAAAGTTAATCTACTTTAAATACATGAAGAGAAAACTGCAATTTCATTTAATTCTGAAATATAATTCAATAAATGCAGTTGATTACATGAAATAAAAGACTATTCAAAATTGTGTAGGAAAGTGACTTATGTTCGGATCTTATAGCATCAAAAAGCCTAACAGCTGCAGGTTAACGAACAGTATATTTACGTCATAGGCATTTTCACAATGGAGACGCAGTCTCAAAATATTCCTCATCTCCTTGGCCATTAACATTCCGACACGTGTCGCCTGGTGATTGACGAGTTTATCCACATCATACCATGGTTAAAATTTTGGGTTATTATAACCTGTGATCCGACAAATAGCGAAGAAGGAATCCTGGACTAGCATTGTCGGACATGTGTTGTGTCTCATTTTCCCTGTTAAATGTCCACTCAAAGTACATCATTTTTGTGCTAACCAAATGGCCACCTATTACAGCTGTTGCTGTGCATGATTGATTGATTGTCCTTACTTTTTTTTCATGCATGTATACTGATCATTTTATTTAATGCACTTCAGTTGGGTCCCTGATTCTGCAATATCGTTTCCGGAACTTCTTTCCCATGGACCACAGGTGTCCTGTGTTATACGACCGATGTTGTGCGTGAATGGATTGATGGACTCAATGGATTGATTTTCAGTTGCGGATCCTTCTTCGCAATTGGTGTTTACCGTGTTTTTTCGATAGGTTGCTTTCGTGTTTTCACTACACTTCCATCTATTGTCCTAAACAACCAATCCTGGAATTTTTTTTTTTTACAGGGTTTCGTTGTCCTTCACTATAGTTCATTTCTCTCAACTCGGCATAGCCCTTGCCAAGATTTTGCAAGTTTCAGTTCAGCAGTTTATTTGGGTTTACGCTAATATTTTCTCCAGGGTTTTTTTACCTTTAGGCTCTTAGTTTGTGGGGTCAATTTGGTCGTGGTTTTGTTTCACTACTACTTCAATCGATGGAATACACTTTGCCTTTGTCCCTTCATTCACATTAATGCTTCATCAATGCATTGTTGCTCCATTAATGCAAGAACATTTGTCATTTGATTCATACATGGAGCTATATCTGCATTTTTTCACATCTTATGATGATCTCCAAGATCTTCTTACAATAATTTATTTACTGCATTTGTTGCTGCACCGCCTTTGCTTTCCACATATAAACAGGCCTTCAAGTAACCACTATTTCTTACTGTTTGCCTTTGTTTTGCTTATATTGATTTTGTTGTGTTTCATTTACACCTAGAGTTTCCATCAGAGGATTTCACACCTTGTTAAATTTGTAGGTATTTCTTAGTTCTTCTTAATTGTTTTGAATATTCATTCAGTCTGCTTATTAGATGGTGAAACATCATTGCTCTGTTTTAATTGAATGTGACTCTTGATCTATTGCAAAAATATTATGACATGTATTGGTTATGTCATGCTCTGTCAATAAAATGACAGGTATTAGTTTTTTGGGTAAATGAAAATGTTTCTTATGAGATGGTGAAACACCCTTGCTGTGTTTTAATTGACTCTTACTCCCACTCTGTTGCAAAAGGGTTGTGACTTGTGTTGGTTATGTAGCTTCATAATGGTGTAATACTCATGCTATGTCAATAGATTGATAGGTATTAGTTTTTATGATGTACTTGTTTTAGGTAAGGAACTCATCCTAAAGTTTCAAGGTCACTACAAAGATTTCATGATATGTCTTTTGTTATCCTTCTCCAATACTGGTTAGTGAAAATCTCTTGTTTAAAGCTTGCATCGTCAACTACCCACTTGACCAGGTCGATATACAAAATGAAACCAAGTTTGGATAATTCAAAAAGACATAGGTAAAAGGGGTTTCTTTTCTTAACATACAAATATGCAGGCTAACATCAGTCTCCACAAATTGTACCAATTTAGATGCCGAAATCTCTGCCAAATTTAGAGGTAGAGGAATAAGTTATGCGAAAAAATACGAAGAGTCAAAATCCTAAAACACCAAACGACTTTAACAAAATCGAGGTTTTCCGGTTTCCAATACCCAGACGTCGAAAATAAAAAATAGGAACTTCGACATTTCTTTATTTGAAAATACAAAACTTTCAAGATCTGAAATGTTGCAAATCAGAAATTGGGGAATAAAAAATCGGAACATATGGTGTTCCTTATTGGAAAACATAGGAAATAGGATTTATGGAATCTAAAATGTCGGATATTAGAAATCAGGACATATGATGTTCCTTATTTGAAAACATAGGATTTCCGGAAACCGAAATGTCGCAAATCAAAAATTGGGGAATAAAAAATCGGAACATATGGTGTTCCTTATCGGAAAAAATAGGACATAGATTTCCCGAATCTGAAATGTTGCAAATCAGAAATCGGAACATAGGATGTTCCTTATTTGAAAACATAGGATTTCCGAAATCCAAAATGTTGGAAATTGAAAATCCGGGAATCGAAAATTGGAACATATGGTGTTCCTTATTGGAAAACATAGTATTTTCGGAATCCGAAATGTCAGAAATCAAAAGTCGGGGAATCGCATATTGGAACATAGGG
This sequence comes from Pseudotsuga menziesii, assembly GCA_001517045.1. NCBI lineage: Eukaryota > Viridiplantae > Streptophyta > Pinopsida > Pinales > Pinaceae > Pseudotsuga > Pseudotsuga menziesii. Next base: position 148,837 of record LPNX011134214.1, read on the forward strand.
TGTTGTTTGTTGGAGAACATAGTATTTCCGGATTCTGAAATGTTGGATTATGGATTCTTAATTTATTTCTTGCCGACTTTCGGTTTCCTCACGCAATTTCAATACATTTATAGTTCAAATAGATGCAAACCTTGGCCCAGAAGACGTGCTTCTATGCTTGCCATAGTCCACATTTAATATTTATAACAGATAATGAATAACAACAACCAGAGTAATGAAATATGTTAATGCGAAGAGTTTTGTTTTTTATATATCCATTTTATTCTGGTCACATGAATATGTTACATTGCAAAAAAAAGAAAAATTCATGCCATGTTTCATTCTACAGGAAAAAATAACCATCACGTTATGGATACTATGGCAACTGAAGATTCTATTTCACTATTCCTACCTGGTGCTGTCAACCTTTTCCCGCTGGTACAGGTCTCTTCATTAAACCAAGTGAACTCACTCAACTCATCATCTATTCGGTTTTGAATCTCTATCTTAGATGGTTTTCACAAGCATGAGCTACTGCTTCCAGTTATATATAGTGATCTTGTCGAAAATGGACAACTAAAAGAAGAAGGAACTATAATAAAAATTACCCAATGTACATGCAACATTGTATATAATGTAACGTACGTACAATTTCCTCATTGTTTTTTTCTCACTTTATCAATTTCACATTGTTCATCCATCCATTGTTTTTCTCTCCCATTGAACTCTAACATACTTCATCTCACAGGACTATCGCATTGCTTGCACTCGAAGTTGTCATAGTGGATGCAACAATTATTGGAGATCCTACACCTTACCACTTACCTTCTCCCTCAGAGAGTAGTTCCTCTGTCCCAATAAATGCTAGCTCAATAAATGAAAACTCCGGCTTCACTGGATCGACTATCCCATTCACGTCATTCTCCTCTTCTAACAAAGTTTGGAACATTCAAGGTCGAGTTACTGCCAAGACAAACATACACGAATATGGAAACTAACGAGGGCCTGGAAAAGTGTTTGGATTTGATCTTGTTAATGCTTTGCATGATGAAATACATATTTATGCATTCAATGAATTGGCACTCTCTTTGTATGACCAAATACAAATAGGAATAGTGTACATGGTATCAAATGGCATAGTCAAAGCATCTAGTCCAGTTTTCAACCATTTGAAAAGCCATAATGAGATTTTTCTAGGTTCCTCCTCAACCATCCAACCATACTTAGATGACTACCCCTTAATACCTTTATATTGCTTTAACTTTAAAACTATTAAGGAGATCCAAACTATACCAGTAAATTCCATTATTGACCTTGTGGGACTTGTCATTTCAGTTTCACCTACATCCACGATACGAAAACGGGATGGTGTTGAAACTTTTAGGCAGACCATTAGACTCTGTGACATGTCAGGCTATAGTATTGACATAACACTTTGGGGAGAGCAATGTCAAATTCAAGGAGCTGAGCTTGCCAGCCTTCGCGGTTTACCTACTCCTCCAGCGGTAGCAATCAAAGGCTTTCGTGTTACAGATTTTAATGGAAAAACTATTGGCACTATCTCCAACACTACTATATTTATAAACCCAATTATTGAACAAAATTCAGTTCTCTAGAAATGGTTTCATGACAATGGATTTCATTCAGTGTCACCCTCTTTGAGCCAAAAATTTAGTGCCTCTCATTCTGGTCCTCGTAAAATCATTACCATCAATGAGCTACAAACTCTTCAACCATCTGAAAAAGCTGTTTGGTATTCTCTTGTTGCAACCATCACAAATTTTAACATGGATGCATTTCATTTCCTTGCATGCCCTCTTTTTGTTGATGGTATACAATGCATGAAAAATATTTCCGACAAAGTTGGAGACATTTGGCATTGTGATAAATGTGATGGGGAGTTTCCTGAATGTGACTACCGATACATACTAAAGGTTGACTTGGAATATGTAACTAGATATATTCATAATGTGATAGCTTTTGATGATGATGCAAACCAACTCATGGCCATCTTAGAAAAAGACTTGTGTCTTCTCTCAACTGAATCAATATCAATTGTTGAAATAGTCCATAGGATCTGCAACAAACAATCACTTCTTACTCTTTCAGTTAGAACAGAGATGTTCTATGGAATTGCATGCCTAAAAGTTGTAATTGTCATGGTTGAAAATACATAATCAACTAATTCACTGGATACATAAATATATAGGTTTTTTCAACCTAACACATAAGCGTATTCTTTATTGTCTGTAATGAATGTTTTGGGCATCTCAACAAAAGACCCATGTCTTCTCTCAACTGGATCAACATCAATTGTTGAAATAGTCCATAGGATCTGCACCAAACAATTACTTCTTACTCTTTCAGTTAGAAGTAATACGTTCTGCGGAATTGCGCACCTAAAATTTGTAATTGTCATGGTTGAAAATACATAATCGACAACTTCACCATATACATAAATATATACATTTTTTTGACCTGATATATTCTCATATCCTTTGAAAATACATAATCGACAACTTCACCAGATACATAAATATATACGTTTTTTCAACCTGATATATTCTCATATTCTTTATTGTCTGTAATGAATGTTTTCAATTGTCTATTTTAATTCCTTATTTCATAGTTCAAATTAACAGGGTCTTTTTTTTAAACTCCCTTATAGCACTTCTATTTTGCAATCTGATACTTCCACTCTACAAGCTATCACTTAACATTTTTTACGTAAATTGTTGATGCAACCTATATGATTACTTTTGAATATAATACTAATTTTCTATTCTGTTTATTTATTGAATTAACAACTTTCTTCTCTTATTTCTTAGCTCAAGTTTTCATTCTTCTGTACATAGCACAAATTATATTTTTTTCATATATCCTTTTTCATACTACATTTTGTTCTTCTATATTGCTGCTTTCTTACAATTATCAAGGTAGGACCTGGAAAAACATATTTATTCCATCAATATTATTTTAAGGTGCATTCTTAGTTCCCAACATGCAATTAGTTAACATTTGATTTTTGTCTTATGCTTTATATCGATATAATTTGCAGTTAATACATGTAGAACATGTGTTGCTTCCAGCAATCAAAGCTTATAAGTCTTTAATAACTTTATGGTTTCCTTGTAGGCATTATGTCAACTCATGAAAATGAACAAGCCAATGCATGAAGAAGAGTTGTATATGCACAGAGCAGAGAAAAAAAAAAAGAAACAACATCTTCTTTACAGAGATGATCGGCTACCTGGGGATATGTATTCTTTAGTTTCTCTTCCTGAACCTTCCAACTGACCTTCACTTCCATCACCTATGCTAAATCCATTGAACACTCACCTCGATGATGCACATCAATGATTTCGTAAAACATTGGACGAACTGGTTGACATGCATGTATGCTTGATTTGCAAAGAATGTTATCCTGGTATTGTAACGAAAAAATTCCATGATGCATACACTTGTTCTCGTTGTATTCTAGAACGAAAAGGACATTGTTTTTCATTGGAAAACAATATGGACCCAGGCATCCAACCTCCCGTCCTTGTAGTTTTTACACAAGTTGAAGAAATGTTTTGAATCTATTGTGTATGTATTGTGATGTAATATGTGTATTTGATATGATGTTGTGAAATTTCCATTGGTATTCTTGAGCTAAACTGGTAGGACGTCCAGCAAGCATTAGAACATGCAAATTTGGCCATTAAGGAGCAGGTATGGACCCAGGCATCCAACCTCCTTTACTTACCAGGTATGGAGCTGGGTCCCTGATTCTGGAATCCAACCTCCTTAATGGCCAGATTTGCATGTTCTAATGCTTGTTGGAGCAAGGAGCTAGGTCCATACCTGCTCCTTGCTCCAACTGGTGTTGCTGATTTTAACATACATGCATCTACAATACATTCTTCTCTTCAAATACCTATTGGTGAAATGCACCCCCTTGAAGGCCAATCCTTTTCAAAAATTCAAGAAGAACTCTGCCATATTCGCTATATTCTCATAAATGAAATGAGCTTTATTGGACCAAAAATGTTAACTCAAATTGATGCATGCTTACGTCAAACTTCCCCTCAAATTGTACAATCCCATTTGGTGGTTGTTCCATAATCCTTGTTGGTGACTTCAGACAATTTCCTCCTGTAAAGGAAATCCCCATGTATGTAGGCTCATATATTGGAACAAATCTCTGGCGTACATTTGATACTTTTATCACGCTAGAAACAGTTTTTCGACAATAAGGAAATAACCCTTCTCAAACTACCTTTCGACAACTCTTGCTAAACCTACGAAATGGAACACCAACTGTTGAAGACTTGAAGACTGAGCACTCCTAATGACAAGAACAACCTCATGCCTTTCAGATGTGGAAAACTGTTCTTTTCAACAATCCATCCACTTGTATCCCACCAATACCTCCGTTGCACTGCACAACAAACACATGTTGAAACAGCTTAATATTCCAATTGCACATTGCTTTGCAGAACAAAGGAACAAACATGGCCACATATCCATTGATGACGAGCAGTTGCCATTAAAGGTCCTTCTTGCTATTGGTCAACAAGTCATGTTAATTGTTAATTTATGGGTTCAAGCAGGACTTGTTAACGACTCCCTTAAAAAAGTCGTTGATATTGTCTATAACTCCAAAGAACAACCTCTTATATTACCATATTTTATTGTTGTCTAATTCCTCTATTACAAAAGACCCTTATGGGATGCTTTGAATCCTACTTATGTTCCAATATCTCCTATAACAAGGGGATCCCATAGACAACTACCACTTCGTATGGCATGGGGTTTAACAATTCATAAATCCCAAGGTATGAACTTACATAATGTTACAATAGATATTGGAAACACTGATAGACAAGGGCCCACATTCACTGCAATATCAAGAGTTACATCTCTTTCAGGCCTTTACATTTCTCCATTTTTCTCTTTTTCCAGATACTCTCAAATGCAAGACAATCCATTTGTCCAACGTAGGAAACAAGAGGAAAGCTTACTTGCTTCAAAGTCTCTAAAATCAAATTGTGGTTGAAGCTTCTCCTTGTTTTCTCTATAAATGTATTATTTTTATTTGATCACTTGTTAATGTAAGAGATCTGCTTTTGTTTCAAGAAACATCCAAGAAATTTTGAAAAAAATGCCTTCTAGACTAAACAGTCTCACGAAACTGAGACACTCACTGTGAAAGTTATTAAGTAGGATAGTTATTATATATCAGGAAATAATTAATGCATACAATTTTTAGATAAACTCTTATTTCCTTAAATGAACTTTAAATAAATAAATAAAAAACATGTTTTCGATTTCCAATTTCCGAAACACAATACCCAATTTCCGAAATCGGATATCGGAAACCACAAGTTCGAGTTTTTGTTAAGGGTATTTGGCATATCCACGATTTTTGACTTCTGATATTTTAGATACCGGAAACTGGAGACTCGGGTTTTTGTTCAAATGATTTGCTGGCTTCCCGAGTCTGATTCCCGATATTTCGAATATCAGAAACTGAAAACATATATCCTTCTTCAGTATTCATATTTGATATTCTAGGTGAATCCATGAAGATGGGTGTCTATTTTTGGGGGTCTGATGAGAAAATAAATCTGATTTTTTCATGTTTTTCAACTTTGGGCGAACGAAAGTGATATTTTTGTTTGGAATTTCACTTTTAAGTAAAAAAGAAACTTTTAGAGAATTATGTTAGCTTTATATTCATAATTTTTTCAATTTTTTTTATTGAGATTTGATATGTCATTTTGGCAAATGTTTGACAATGTGTCCTTATAAAATGAAATGACTAAAAAATAGTCATGTTTGGTTACGCCCCTAAAATCATTGTTAAACTTGTGTTTTGCAAAAAAAAAAAAATGCTATGACAATATACACAAAATATAATATTGCAATGACTATAAGTTTGTAACCAACAGATCTATATACTAATTATAATATTTTATTGAATTCGATCAATGGGGAAACATTGTCAGTTTTCAACATGTTTTTGGTTGCGACACTTTTCTCTCAATTGACTATAAAACTTAAAAATCTACGAATACCCTTTTGAAGTAGACACTCCAATTAATCGCACCATATTTGTTTCAATTTTTTAGGTGGTGTATTTTTAAATTTATATATTTTTCATTTCACCGCATTTTGAAAGAGACGAAACGAAACTTGACACATGTTAAGAAACAAAAAAAATAAAAAAATATCGGATCTCACCTATACATAATAAAATCTATACCTACGGAAAATAGATTTAATGATGAAATTAATGGTATCACATATTTTTTTTCATAGAGTGGATTTCTAAGGTTGATTTTGCATAAAACTACACATTTGCTGCACAAAAAAAGATTCAAAGTGAATACTATCATTCTAACCAAGTTTCGATATTTGTCCATGTTCTATATAGACATTCTCAACAAGATGTTGATGGAATTGAAAGCACGTGTGACAATCGAGATGTGATTAAAGAATATCACTTTTATATTATCGATGATCGTACACATGATACACATGTTTTTCAACATTGTATTGAATTTTTTTTCTACGATTCACTAAAAAACCATAAATTTAAATTCAATGAACATTGGATATGGTTGGATGGATGCGCGGGACAATTTAAATATTCATGATCATTTTTTTTGTTATGTCGACTTCATAAAGCACTGAACATTAAACATCGCTAGAATTTCTTTGAAACTGGACATGGAAAAAGTGAACATGATGGTGCGGGAGCATGCGCAAAAATAACACTTCGAAGATGGAAAATGAACCATTCTTCTAAATGATTCCATTAAGCTGCAGAGGTTGTCTAATGGTGTAAATCACATCTAAGCCATGATTGTAGTCAATAATCAAAATATGTGCCCAGGTATGTACACAATTTGTTTAATTTATATTAATTGTTAATTTTAAAAAATGTATGTACTAACATTGAAGTATTTGTACACTGACATTAAAAGTTGTCATTTGTGATTTATCATTTATTGTGTAGGTTTTTTTGGCTTGTTGGGGTCCAAGATATAGATAGATTAATACCATACGAGGCTAGCACCATACATGGGACTAGAGAACTTCACTATATTCAAACAAAAGCCTTCCGAAACATGTTTACATTTGACAGTAGAAAGAAATCATGTTTTTGTCATATTTGCACTGAAAATGTTGAATCTACAGAAGTTTGTGAAAACATAACGAACAACTATGTAAAACATTAGAAACACACAGAGATTAATCCAAAAGGGAAAATGCCACTAGCAAACATATAAGAATTAGAATCAGAAGAAATAAAAATATCATCTAATGGCGATATAATTTTAGATCTTGTTAAAGAAGGTAATGATCTTGTTGATTGTTCATGGTTGTCCATCACCTTATGTGCATATAGTCAATTTAATTCACTTAAAAACTTTAATGCCAATTGTAATTTGCACAAGAGATGTTTTCATTGTGATTGCACCTTTAAACAACAACAAAAATGTAAAATATTATATGATGCAATGCACTGAAGAAAAAATAAAGTTATTGGAGGACTAACGAATTTATATACGAGAGAGGATCCATCATTTTAAAAGGCTATTTTTTGCAGCAAACCAATATGACTGAAAATTATGTCTACTTTCAAGACTATGAACCTAATGTTATATGTTGTCAGTGTAGTCATTTAGTATGTGCATCTTGAATAAAATTGGTACAAGTTCTATCGAAAAATAACTTAAAAAATAGAAAATAGAAACTGTCCAAATATGATTATGAACGGATAATTGAGGATGGCATTCCATTGTGATGTTTTTAACTATATCATTTCTTGTTTTATGTTAAGATTGGATATTATGCTCAAAGATGGATTGATGTTTTAGAATTCATAATAATTGTGTACTTAGTCATTTAGTATGTTACCTTATTAGAATTCAAAATTGAACTTTAATTTATTAGAATTCAAAATCAAGTTGCTAATGTTACCTTAGAAACTTCATGGATTGAACTTTAATTTATTAGAATTCAAAATCAAGTTGCTAATGTTACTTTAGAAACTTCACGGATTGAACTTTAATTTATTAGAATTTAGAATCAAGTTGTTAATGTTACCTTAGTATACAAAAATTTTAGAATTAAGAATCAAGTTGCTAATGTTACCTTAGAAACTTCATGGATTGAGCTTTAATTGTTTAGAATTCATAATCAAATTGCTAATTTTACCTTAGTATTAAAAAATATTTCATATGACGCAGAGGCATATTGCCAATGGAAAGTAAGAAATTAAAGTTCTATGACAAGAGATAATATTCTAGTTATGTATATGACCATTACCTAAAATTTGATTGTGAATACAAGATGTGAGTTAGGAATATTGCACCTATCAAAACTTCCTAACATTCCTAACATTCTCAACTTCTCAACGCTAAAAATATTTTACATCTACAAACATACATAAATTTAATAATACATACATTCATATATACATAAATTTAATAATACATACATTCATATATTTGCACCTATCAAAACTTCTTAACATTCATAACATTTCCTAACATTCATTTCTAACATTCATTCATGCATTATTTGCACCTATCAAAACTTCCTAACATTCCTAACCTTTCCTAACTTTCCCTACATTGATTCCTAACGTTCTCATATTTATTCTTAACATTAGATTTCACCTATAAAAACTTCCCTATATTCCTAACTTCTCAACACTAAAAATATTTTACATCTACAAACTTACAAAAATTTAATAATACATACATTCATATATTTGCACCTATCAAAACTTCCTAACATTCCTAACCTTTTCTAACATTCATTCATACATTCATATATTTGCACCTATCAAAACTTTCTAACATTCATTTATAACATTCCCCATATTCATTCTTAACATTAGATTGCACCTATCAAAACTTCCTAACATTTCTATCATTCTCAACTTCTCAACACTGAAAATATTTTACATCCAAAAAAATACATAAATTTAATAATACATACATTCATATATTTTCACCTATTAAAACTTCCTAACATTCCTAACATTCATTTCTACGTTCATATATTTGCACCTATCAAAACTTCATAACATTCCTAACATTTCCTAACATTGATTCCTAATGTTCCCCACATTGATTCGTAACATTACCCATTTCATTCTTAACATTAACATTCCCCATATTCATTCTTAACATTAGATTGCACCTATCAAAACTTCCTAACATCCCTAACCTTTACATATACATGTATATAATCCAAAAAAAATATCTAAGGTCAATGTACATGTATATAATAAAAAAAAACAATCATGAACACGTGAGTTCAATGTACAGGTATATAATATAAAAAAACAATCATGAACATGTGAATTCAATGTACATATGTATAATCCAAAAATTAAGCTCTTCGATGTCCAAATCAGCCACAATATATATATCAACAAAAAAAAACAAGATAAATAATTTTCTAAATGGAAGTCCACCACTATCCTCCACTAGGGTCTTCCCTTGGACTCATAACAATTTGCAACATGTATAAAAACAGATCATGAATATCATAAATTATTTAAACAATTTTAAAATAAAATACATTAAGATATTAAACTAATATATCGAACAATAATTCAATTATTAACAAAATTACCTCAAATTCTCTATCATCCAATGGAGTCTTCCCCTTGCCTCTAAAAGGTGGAGGAGACCCAAGCTGCAACATGTATAAAAACAATTTATAAATCTTACAAATCATTTAAATTAATTTAAACTAAAGTCAAAATAATAAAATATAAAACCTACAATTTCACCACTATCCTTCAGTGGAGTCTTCCCTTTGCCTCGAAAAGATCGAAAAGACCTAAGCTTCAACATATATAAAATTTTTTTACAAATATAAAAAATTATTTAAACTATTTAAAATAATATATCAGAGAACAATTCAATTATGAACAAAATTACGTCGTCCCAATATCCACATCCATCAAATAACCTATATCTTCACCTCCAATTTCAATATGTTCTCTTTCCTTAAAATTTAATTTTTTTTAATAAATAAATCATAGTAAAAGCAAAAAAAACTAAGCTTAAGCAATTAACTTAAAACCGAAACAAAATAAAATAAAATCATTAGGTCATAATAGATGGAAAATCATCTAAAAAGTTCAAATTAAATGAAACCTGCATGGATAAGTCAAACTAACAATACGATACATAGTTAAATTTAAAAACAAAAAGATAAAATATCTTTCAAACATAAATATAAATATGTAAGTAATAATTATACCTCTTCAAAATGTTCTTCTACATTTCCAACATTTTGACTAGTGGAGACTCTAAAATTATGTTCATTTAACAGTCGAGAAAACTGAAACCAATAAACATTTATGTAACATATTTGTTACTATACATCAAAAAAATATTTTTCATACATAGATATACTGTAACAAAAAGTTCAATTCAAAATAAATAAATAAAGTAAATAGATTGAAAGTACACAAACCTCTCCTATACTTGATGTGACATTAGATATTCTATTTAAAGCTATATCACGACAAACCTTGGCCCATAGGCCTTTATATCTTCAATGCCCATACAATCTAACTCATCATTTGTTTTGTAAACAAAATTTTGCCGAATAGTGGCTCAAGCCCTCTCTCGACTCAATCCAACATCAAATCCTACAAATGCCGAAGTCAAACCTTCGGCAACATTATTCCTTGCAATTGTCCCAACTTGTGATGTGGGCTCCATCTCTGATTTGTAAGTCACAAGCCTAGGTGGACGAGATATCTGAGGTGGAGGTCGAAGAGTACTGGGATCTCTAAGAGAACCTTTTTGATTGCATACCCTCCCCTTTCTAATTCCATAAAACTTGGAATGAATATCAGTATAGTATGGATTCATTCCTAAAAAAAATTCGCGATAAAAAAACCTAGCAAAATAATTAGGAACCTCATCGTTCCATGGCAACCAACACTAGTAGAAAATGAGAAATTAATGACTAAAAAAATGACTAAAAGCAGGCTATAAACGACTATTTTTGAATCGGTGACTAATAGTAGCAAATTACCACTATCTTATAGCTAGTCGTATTTCACTAGTCATTAATAGCTTGACTTAGTAGTCACTGATTTAGTCATTGATTTAGTCACAGATTTAGTCATTGATTTAGTCACTGAGTTAATCATTGATTTAGTCACTGATTGCAACCATTAATGACCAAATATACAACTAAATAAACTACTAAATGTTAACATATTAATGACTAAGCTAAATACGACTAAGATATAAGAAATTAGCTACTAATTGTCGTATATATGTGAATTTAGTCGTTTTTGTAGTCACAAATTTATGATAGGGAACAGAGGAATTGAACCACCAACCTCCTGCCTATAATTAAGCAGGCGCTCTACCATTGAGCTAGCACCCTTTAAGAAGTTGTTATTGCTTGACAATGATGATATTCAAACAAATTTATGATAGATATCAATCTACAAACTACATAATTATTAATATTACAACTTACTAGTAACTAGTATTTATGAAAGTAGTCATTTACGCAGTGGAGAATTGTAAATAAGAAGGAGCTGCGTTGGATGATTTCGCAAATCTCGACGTTTCGATCCCTACTATGAGAAGGGTAAGGAAGCTGTTGTGTCCCCATTACACCAATCACAGCAGGCACGCCTCGCTCCAAAGAAAACTGCACTTGGGCTTCATGTGAATCCCTTGGTGCAAATGGCATGGTCAAAACATTTCTCTTCAAAAGTGATGCACCCCAGCTTGCCACCTAAGCATGCCATAAGGATTTCAGATAAGGGCATATCCTCAAACTCCATAAATCATTGCAAAAACAAAATACAGGACTTATCACCAAACTTTGCCACCCGTGCATATATATAGTTGTCATTAATAATCTTAACCGGCTCAGGGAGGTATTTCACAATTAACATTCACCATTATCCTTTGTAAACTTGCTAGAGAAGCTAAGTTTGTTCACTTGCTATCTTGTTTCTCAAAGTCCATTTGTTTTAGCTCGAAACTTGAGGTAGACTTGATTTATGTTCGTAACTCACCTATTGACATAATTATGTCTACAAGATTTAATATTTGTATTTTCATTTTTTATTGTAAGATATTTATTATTTAAAATGTCAAAAGCACAAGGAAT
>LPNX011134214.1:180330-202266 GCA_001517045.1 Pseudotsuga menziesii
CGAATACAAGTTTCAGGCATTTTGACAATGTTTTAGCGCTGAAGCGAAATGGTGGCCTGTTTGTTAATAATCCTGAAAAATTATATATCGTAGTCCTAGAATTTCATGAAAGTAGCATGTGTTATCAACCCAAATGGAACTTCTCCATATGAGTGCCGACATTCCTTATGTTGGTACACAAAAGGACATATTAGGATTGAATTTTGCCAAAACAATATAGATGGGCATGACTTGGGATGCATTTACCCTTGAACCAACTTGCTATATAATTTTTCTAAGTGTTGAGTTGTGTATGCAACTATCTCCATTGCAACTCACGTACATACACGACTATCTCCATTGCAACCCGTGTACTATACACGACTATCTACATTGCATCCCGCATACATCAGTGTACACAGGTTTCCTTTAAGCAACTCGCGTGTCATATGTAGGTTTCCTATATCAATAGTCACGTACATCTTGATTCGACCTTAAAAAATATAAAACACGACTAATGGAGATTAGTTGGGTCTTAATCATTAACTATCCCAACTGTTTCAACCACGCCAACCTTCGAAACCACTCTATTTCCCAAAGTATAAATAGAAGCCTTGGGGAGGGCATTAATCAATCAAAATTGGAGACCAAAGTTATGCTGGTGGTATATCTTCAGAAGTCTTAGAGCAGTAGAACTCAGATTCCTTTGGTTGCAAAGGAGTCATTGTCTCAAAAGTTGGGTTGTACTCTTATCTCATTCATTGATTCTTAATAAAGAGAATTCTTCTTACAACATTGTGTTGAGTCTCTTTCATGTATCGTGGTTAATCAATATATTTGATTATGTATTGGACATATTGTCTATCTAACCTCTTATATATACATGCATGAGATAGTACTTGGAGAATTTGCTCTTTACAGATGAAAGAGGTGCATCCTTGGAAGCTTTGGAGAGAAGAGGAATGGAAGAAGATCAAGCTTGCATCAATCGTCGGTAATTGGGTAAGTCAAGACTTTCTTCCTATTTCCTTTCTGTTCTCTGTTAAAGTTGATTGTATACAAGGTTAGTAGTAATTTGGTAACCCTAGACCCTAGGTTGCAAGGGTGCTTAATCCTGAACAAAAGAACTGGTGACTCTGCAAGGGAGTCCAGCCTACTGTGGGTTAGTCCTGTAGATCCTTGCCCAGTCTTTGCTCTGATTCAGTGTGTGGTTTTATGTCTTGGTTTTGACTTGCAGTTGTGTTTTAGAGACCTTCATAAAATAAAATTTTGAATTTTTTTTTCCTTGTACACAGGTTGTTGTGCTACACAGTCACGTACAGAAGCTTGTATACGCGGGTTGCTATACTAAACAATCGCATACAGTACACAGATTGTTCTATTAGACAGTCGCATACATATCTTAGCAGCAAAATTTTGGGTAGGGTTGCTTGTCCGTGTCTTATTTGGATTTTGCCTTGCTTTTGGGTCTTCTAGTACTGGCACTTCATTGTAGGTTTGAAAGCCCTGTGCACCATACTTTGTGCTTTTCAATAAGCCCTTGAGTTTTTGTTGTTTGAATCTTCTTTATTTTAGCAATTTGAGGTGGATTATCCTATTCGGGTGATAGGTTCAGTGTTGTGTATCTGAATCAATGATCAGGGTTTTAAATACCTTGTACCCCGTACTATTTCCAAGTAGCTTCGATTTGTCACTTGTCTTTTAATTATTTCAGTGGATTTCATTCATTGTTTCTTCCCAAGCTAGGTGTTTTCCAAGTCTCTTCCTTAAATGGTTGATTTTTTTTTGTTTTTATAAGTCGGCTATACTTCATTTTGCTTGCTTTATAGTCTGATTATTCAAGCATACTCAAGAATTTTTGCATTTAGGTACATAGTAATTTTTGAAGAGTTTGAAAAGTGAAAAGAAAGCATTGGAAACATTTGCATTTGAATTGCATATTGTAGTTTTATTTTCAGTTTTTGAATAAAATCTCAAAAATTACAAAAATTAAGTCTTAGCTTTCTCTTACTAGTTGTAATTTCGTTAGTTCATATTTATAAAAAAAGAAAAAGAAGCTTGCTTTAAGTAGTTATAATTTGCTTTGGAATTCATTTTATACACCTTTTTTACTTTTCTTATCAAGTCTATAATATCATAGTCATTCACGTCGCTTACCCTCTGACTAAGAACAACCCTTAAAATGAACGCTATAATTTAAAATTTATTAGTAAGTTTTCTTTTATAGGGTCATACACCTACTAGCTTAGGCTAGACTTGTGGGATAAGAAGTGTAAACTCTCCATAAGTACTTAAATCCAGATGTAGTTGGCCAATCGATAGGTAAATCCTTCTTTGTGTTGTTAGTATCTGGGAAGCTCCTCTCAAACAGGAGTTAAGCACAAGGCCGCGTGGAGGCTTGGGTTGAGGAGATAACCCTCCGATTCCTTGTCAAAATATAGACCAAGTTTTTTATGCATCTGGGGATTATGTCTTAGACAGAGTTTCGGGATTTGCTACCTTGCCCATGCATACAAATTAGGCTTGCAACTATCCCCCCAGACTATTGATATAGTTAAGGTAGCCTCCAGTCTCTTGGACATCTAGGGTTTATACACAGGTAAACCGGAAGGCTATTTCTGGTTCACCTTGGACGAGCTTGGAAGGTAACCCTTGTTGAAAGTGTAGGAGGGTGGTGGGTGATTCCTCCACTTGTGCCTAAGAACCTCTTCAAGGACGCCAAGAAACTGTCTCTCAGCTTTCTTCAGGAAAGCATATCTTACACCCCTTGTGATTGTTGAGACTTTAGGAAATTTTGTAGTGATTGCTCTGTGGTTTGTCTGTGTTTTTAGCAGACCTTAGGGTGTGAAGAGTCAGATTTACAATCATGGAGGACCAATATGTCAAAAGGTCATGAAGGTTGCAAAACCTTCCTCTACTTATCACATTGGAACCTCCACCTCCCCCTCAAAGGTGGAGATTGGACACGAACGGTTCTTTCGAACCGATAGGAGTTAGTGAAGTTTCGGGTGAACCAGAACTTAGGGCAAACTATTTTAATTTAAACATAGTTGAGATAGAAGACTTACAGGATGACGAGTTTACACGGAACTTTAATTCACCTCTAACTAACTTAAACGATCTTGTGATCGTTCAGGTTCGTCCTTTCAATCCACCTGTGATTGGTGTCCCTTTGGGCAGAATAATGTCTGCTGTAGGAGAAAGTTATTTTACTTCCACCTCAGCCACTCCAGTTGAAGGGGTGCCACCTCCCCTGGTAGGTTCCCCTAGAACAAGTATACCTACTACACCGTTAACTCCAGCTAGCCGAGTGGTTCAACCACCGGCTCCCACAAGTTTAGCAGGTGCTTCTAGTGGTATGGTCACTGGGATTCCTAGTGTACCTACAGTTCTTACTTCCTTCGCACACGTTGCTCAGAGTGTTCTTATAGGATCCTCGACTTTTGTCAAGGGTTTTCCTTGGAATGGGGGGCACATTCCCCCATCCACTCCATACGTAGGCCCAACACCCGCATATGTAGGGGTGTAGTTTGAAAACCCTAATCCTTATGGTCAAGGTTTTCAAACTCCAGTTTCAGCTCCTTTCACAAGCTCTCATTTTTCATTTTTTAGCGGAGGGATACCTACTCCTGTGTTCCAAACCCTAGATTTTACTGGAGCAGTTAGAACCTCATATACTGTACCGCACATAAACAATCCATTGGCTTATGGATGGAATCCTTTCCAAAGCATCCCAACCACTTCACAACCGGTAGCAGGGGGAAACCCCACCTTCCCATATGGGAATATGTGGGCAAGTCCCTCTGATCCCCAAACTGGTACTTTTATTGCTCTGGTTAGACCCAAGATCCCTTTCCTGGAAATGTTAAATTTTCCAGATTTGTCAAAACTAATGAATGACCCGGTGAGACATAACTCCTCTTGGCCACCTGTTTCTACCAAGCTACCCTCGAATATTCCAAAATTTTAAGGCAAAGTTGGTGATGATCCAGGAGCTCATCTCACCACTTTCCACTTGTGCTGCTCTTCTAACTCATTAAACGAGGATTTAGTTCAGTTGAGGCTGTTCCAGAGAAATTTAACCAGTACTGCAGCAAAATGGTATATCGAATTGCTTTCTGCTGCATTTAATAGTTTTTGGAACTTGGCTAATGTATTCCTTAGTCACTTCCAACTTCCTGTCCAATATGATTTCGGAACAGACTTCTTGTCTACCTTTCGGCAGGACAAGTCCACTCATATTTTGGATCACATCCAAGAGTGGAGAAGATGGAAGAGCCTTATCAAAGCCACTATTCCTCCCCAGTTCTTATTAGAATGGTTCCTTAAATCCCTATTGCCATATATATGTAAGGATGTATCTATTTCGGGAGTGACCAATGAAGAAGAAGCTATCCTTAGGGCCCAGCAGCTAGATTTTATATATTCTCAGTCTGGGATTTTATATGAAATTATCCCTGAGGCACTGAGGCCAACGCACAATGTAGAGAAACCTAAGCCTGGACCCCATGCCGATGGTGTGGTTAGTTCTATGAATTCTCCCACTGTAGAGTCTTTGGCTAAACAACTCCATCAGTTGTTTGTCAAACATTCTACGGCGGAGGCAGCAAAGGCTTCCCCCTCACCCCAGATTGCAAATGTTTTTGCACAATCCTCTCAGAAGGGAAATCAACATCCCGGTGGGAAAAAAAATAAATGAAAAAAGGGTGAGGGAAACCAAAACAAGCAAAAACCCACAAACAATGTTGATGAAGGCAAAAAAGAAAAGAAGAAGGTGAAATTCCCATGTAAGTTGTGCCATGAAGATCACCCGACCCATCTATGTCCCCTTATGAAACAAGCTTAGAAGCTGTTGAAAGGCCAACAACCAGCTGTCCTGAAGGATCCTTTTCCCTAAGGACAGAATTCAGCTTCACCTTCAAATGCAGCAGGGGGCACGCCAAATGCTCCTGACTCCAATTATATCAACATGGTTCGATCTGAGACTTTACTACAAACCAAGAATAAGAAATATGAAAAAGAGGCTTCGGATAAGGGTAAGTCAATAGGTGAAACTTCCAACCCTCTCACGATTGAGAAGCCTGCCGAAACTATGCCCAATATACTGAAAGGTGTCTTCAAGAAAACCTTGCACAATCCTAATGCTAGGGTTGCAACCAACTACTTTGTAGTTAAATATTTATCCTAGACTCCTTGTGCAATGTCGGCTTTAGAGGTGTTACAGAGTTGTCCCACCCAGCGAGATGCACTCTTAGTGGCCTTAGATGCACTCATGGAAAAATTTAATTTGTCTGATGTCAGAATTTTCCTGCCATATAATGTAGCCTTATCGATAGATGCCATCCATGGTGGAAAGACCATTGGAATGGTAGTTATCAACGAGTGTTCTTCTACATGTGTCATGTCCTTGTCTTGTTGGAAATCTCTTGGATCTCCAAAGCTAGTTCCATTGAACACCCTACTTACTGCTTTCGACGGAAGGTCATTTCATCCATGTGGTATCCTACCGGCTTCTGAAATTGAGTTGGCAGGGAAATCAATTTTTATTGAGGTAGAGTTGATTGATACACCTTTGGATTATAACTTGCTCTTGGGGAGAAGTTGGACTTACACCATGTCAGCTATTGCCTCGATCGTATTTCAAGTAGTAGTGTTTCCACATGAAGGGAAGTTGGTTACTATATACCAACTCAGTTTTACTCGAAAAGGCCGCATGGAAACTAACGAGTCCACCATACCATTGGTTGATCAGGTTAGACTTGCTTCAGAGAGCTTAGGGGCTGGAATGTACACATCATTGATGGGCACATTTGATATTCCATCTTTGATTAATTATCTAGGTTCTATTAGTGTAGGGAAGTCTATAGTGATAGTTGTTGATAGAACAGATCCTTCCGTTCTTCCTTCCCACCATGAACCTGAAGTGCCCTTATCGGTGGCGGAAGTAGCTTATCAAGCTATTGTTCATACCGCTGTTGATCCCATTTCGGACCATCTCATAGTCTCAGAGGAACCGGAAGAATCCTATCTTCTTGCTTGGGCAGAGAACTCTTTGCATTATAGATATTGCTTAGATATGGTTTTACCTTCAGATGAAGCCATTCTGGAAGTCGTGTGCAGATGAGATAAGATCTATGAAGATCTTCACCATCGATCCTATTTTCTTCCAGAGTTAAGCGGGATCGAGAACCAAGATTTCCATATGAGACTAGCAGGTGATGTTGATACACCTATTAATCCCTTACCTAGGGAAGGAATATTTGCTGAGGGGAATATGGCAAACATTTATACTACAATTCCTATCAACATCTCTGCAAACCAAAACGTTGTGGAAAATGTACACATCGACGTGAACTGTTCTTCAAAGGAGATTGCGATCTATACAGGCTTGTTTAAGGAATTCCGCGACGTATTTGCTTGGTCATATGAGGAGATGCCAGGCATAGATCCATCAATAGTCGAGCACGAAATCCAAACTTGCCTTGATGCTAGACCCGTTCGACAAAAGTTGAGACCTGTCAACCCGCGTAAAGCGACAGCGGTTAAGGCTGAAGTTGAGAAATTGCTGAAAACCAGTTTCATTTACCCCATAGCTTTGACAGAATGGGTATCCAACCTTGTTCCTGTTGACAAAAAGAAAGGGACTATATGTGTTTGTACTGACTTTCGAGATCTAAACAAAGCATGTCCCAAGGACAACTACCCCACACCATTTATGGATGGTTTCTCCGGGTATAATCAAATCCAAATAAAACCGAAAGACCAACATAAAACAAATTTTATTTGTCCTTAGGGTACGTTCACATACAAGAAAATGCCCTTTGGTTTGAAAAATGTAGGGGTAACCTTTCAGTGGTCAATGAATTTTTCCTTTCACGACATTAAATCCATTGTCAAACCCTACCTTGATGATCTGCCAACACATTCTCGTAAGTGGATCGATCACCCAGATCACTTGCATTTGATTTTTGAACGATGCAGATACTACAAAATTTGCTTGAATCCCTACAAGTGTGTTTTCTGTGTCGAGTCAGGGAGACTGCTTGGATTCATTGTTTTCAACAAAGTTATTTAGGTGGATCCTTTGAAAGTTGAGGCCATCACAAATCTGCCTCCTCCTCATTCTGTCAGGCAGCTTCAAAGCCTGCAGGGGAAGTCCAACTTCCTTCGATGTTTTATTGTAAATTATTCCAAGATTACTAAAGGTTTCATGCACCTGTTGAAACAGGACACCCCATTTGGATGGGATGAAATCACACAACTTGCATTCGAGGAATTAAAGAAAGCTTTGTTGTCGGCACCTTTATTGTGTCCGCCAGATTACTCTCATGATTTTATATTGTATCTGGCCGCATCTGAGTCGACCATAGGGGTAGTACTAGTCTAGGAGGACGATAAGCTCCAAGAGCATGTAGTCTACTATCTCATCCGTGCTTTAGCCAACCCTGTTAGGATATTTAGACACTTAGGATTTAATTAAGATCAACTTGTGTAATATATCTGTTAGGTAAAAGTGTGTTTCTTTAGTATGCATTAGTATGCATTTGTAAATATTCTAATCCGACGGTCATGATATGTTCTAGACATAGAGTGATCCAATGGTTCAACTTCTCTTAAATCATACCTGCCATTGATCTGTGGCTTAACACCCAATTGGTCTATGATCTCTATTTAACTAGCATAGAGGGTCATTGGCTAGTTGATTGATTATGAGAAGCTGATGTAACTTTATTTATTTTGCATAATAAATTGCTCCAAGTAGCTATTTGGATGAGGCCATGGACTGTTTCCCTCTCGAGGGTTTTAACCACGTGACACACATCGGTGTGTTGATATGTTATCTATTTGTGTGAAGTGGTTTCTTAAGCTGTTCGGTCTTTTGGGAGTATCCTGTGTACTCGAACATGATCTCAGAGCTTTTATGAAGAGCCGCTTTTGGTTTTGATTTAGATCTAGAACTGGTGTTGCTGAAACTTTGAAATGGTTTTTGGTTCTGGATTTTCTATGCATTTTTGGCTTGTGGGAGTTGTTCCATTACGTTTGGAGCGTCGTTTCCATTGGGAAATAATTTTCGTTTCATCGAAAATTGTTTTCGATTGTTCCAGAAACACCCATTTCGGCAAATCTAAAGGTATAATGTTACAGTGATAGATTTTTTTTTTTTAATCTTTCATATCTTATCAGTTTTATTATTAGATATTTTTTGTTTGAGTCTCAGACTATTTCCTTCCCTGACTGCATATGCTCTTTTCCGTGCACCTTGTGCGATTGCGGCGAATCAGAAACAGTAAGGGAAATTTTTTTTCTTGTCTTCTCGGCTACATATGCTCTTTGCCGTGCACCTTGTGTCAGAAACAACGAGAAAACTTGAAAATGTAGACTTTCCGGGTAAGCTAACCAAGATCTAACCCCATTGTGTGGAAAAAGTTTTTTTTGTTTTTGTTTTTCGTTTTTTTTGTGATTTGCAGGAAAAAAAAAAGGCAAGCACGGAGAACTAGAGAGAAGAGTTAAAAAAAAAAGCCCCCTTCCTCTTTCCATTCTTTTACGTACCTTTTAAACTTAGCTCACTTGGTCCGAAGTTGTTTTATTCCTTAATAGGTCTTGAGTTCAAGTCTTATTAAGCTACTTTTTAGTGTATGCAATTTATATTTTTAAGTTACTTTATTGTAAAAGTGCATCTCACATAAATAAAATAAAATAAAAAGTGAGTCACTTAAGTCTTTTAATTTATTGCCGCACTATTTAAAAGTAATATTATTGTAAAAGTGAACCTCACTTATTCTACAAAAGTGATTCACTTCAAAGCAACTTTATTGTAAAGTGATTGTCAAAGGTTGATCTTGAGAATAGGGGAGGTTTTTTTTTTTAGTTGGTCAAGTTAATATCTGCCACGTCACTATTGGGGACATCTTAAACATTTTTCTTTGATAAAGCATAACTTCATTGTCGAGAATTAGTTTTCAGTGCCGTTTTTTTTAAAACCACATATTTTTTCAAGCTCTTTGCAACCAGACAGTTAGTTTCTATTTTTTCAGCCATTATTTTATAGTATGGCTGCCCCTTGTGATATTATACTTACAAGTTCTAACTATTTCTCATGGAAATCTCGTATGGAGGATGTTCTACGAAGTAGGGGACTTTTCAGGATAACCTCAGGGAAAAAAATAGAACCCACTAATGATGATAAAAAAATTAAATGGGAAAATAGATGTGGTGAAGCTCGTGGATTGATTGGGATGTCAATCTCTACTGATTTGCGATTCCACATATATGGAATTGATGAACCTGATAAAGCTTGAGAAAAGTTGGAATTTGTGTTTGGTAAACACAATGAAATTCGGGGTCATCAACTTGAGAATGAGTTGCTTTCCTTGAATCCAAATGATTTTTCATGCATTCAAAACTATTTATCTAAGTATAAAACTCTTAGACTCTTATGTGCAAAATGCAAGATTAAGAAAGAAGACAAACAATGTATTTATCATATTCTTTCCAAACTTGGACCCGTATATTCTGTTTTTGTATCTACATTCTACTCCATGAAAGAATCCTTGACTGTAGCTAGCTATCAAGAGCCTAGTATTGAATCCCTTTGTGATTCCTTAATTAGAAAGGAAGATAAGCTCATTCATCTCGAAATAATTAACAATGCAGATACATCTGGGAAATCCTTATTGTCCCAACAGAAAGAAAAGTCCAAGCCTCCCAAAAAATAGATTTTTTGCAATAATAAGCCTAACAACAATGGTCCCAAACGCTCTCAGTCAGCTCCTTCTTTAAAAAATGACAAAGGATCCAAGCAAAAAGGAAAGAATCCTGAACGTCATTGCAATTTTTGTGGAAAAGATAATCATGATGAATCTAAGTGTTTCAAGAAGATGGAAGCCTTGGAAGCAGCAATGAAAAAACACCACATCAGCATAGATTCATCTTCAGAATATAACTCTCATGGACATGCACTTTGTGCTTCTAGTTACTCTTATACTGCATCTTCTTCTTCTACTTCAAATGAATGGCTTATTGATTCTGGAGCATCTTATCATATGGCTAAGGATCAAACCATATTTTCTACTATGCATGAATGTAACACCAAACAAATATTTGTTGGTGATTATAGATCTCTAAGTGTTATAGGATCTGGAATAGTTCCAGTAAAAAATGGTCATTTCAGTGATGTACTATGTGTTGCAAAAATTTCTTGCAATTTGTTATCAATCTATCGAATTACTCATTCAGGTGAAGGTAAAATTGTGACGTTTACACCTCACTAAGTTATAATCAAGGATTTTAAAAATCCTCAAAATGTCTTTACTACTGGAACTTTTGATGATATTACTAAGTTGTACAAATTTAACAACTTTGGGTCATCACTTTTTTATTCAGTTTTTGTTGTTCATAGTGATAACTTGAGCAAACTTTGGCATGCGCGATTTGGTCACTTAACTTATCACTCATTGCAACAACTATGTAAAGAAAATATGGTGACTGGTCTTCCAATGGTATCTTGCAAGGATGGTGCTTGTTCTGATTGTGTACTCGAAAAACATCTCGAGACAGTTTTGACAAACGTGCCTCTTGGCACGCCTCAGTTCCTTTGGAGCTTGTGCATAGTGACTTGTGTGGTCCTCTTCCATCTGCTTCCTTTTCTGGTTTCAAATATTTCTTAACTTTCATTGATGACTACTCCAGATGCACTTGGGTTTACTTCCTAAAACTTAAGAGCGAATTATTTAACATGTTCTTGGCCTACAAGGCCCTTGTTGAAAAACAATCTGGTCATCAAATTATTAAGTTAAGATCTGACAATGGAGGAGAATATGTTAACAACAATTTCACTACTTTCTGCACTGAACAAGGAATCCAACAATAGAACACTGTTCCATATACACCACAACAAAATGGTGTAGCTGAACAGAAGAATCGCACTTTAAAAGAAATGGCTAATTGTATGATCCAATCTAAGGGACTAAGTCTTCAATA
The DNA here is from genome assembly GCA_001517045.1 of Pseudotsuga menziesii. Taxonomy (NCBI): domain Eukaryota; kingdom Viridiplantae; phylum Streptophyta; class Pinopsida; order Pinales; family Pinaceae; genus Pseudotsuga; species Pseudotsuga menziesii. Next base: position 191,290 of record LPNX011134214.1, read on the forward strand.
TTGGGCTGAGGCCATAAATTGTGCAAATTACATAGTTAATCGCACACCCACTAAAGTTTTACAAGGTATAACACCGGAAGAAGCATGGAGTAAAATTAAACCAGATGTAAGTCACTTTCGTGTGTTTTGTTGTGAAGCATGGGCTCACATTTTGGATGAAAAACAAAAAGCATTGCAACGTAAAAGTGAAAAGTGCATATTTGTTAGATATTCTGAAGATGTAAAAGGTTATATACTTCTTCAACCCAATTCACATGATATAATCATTAGAAGAGATGTTAAATTTGATGAAAATATCTTGGCCTACGAGCCTAACTTGGAGGGTGTGTCATCTTTGGCCTGCGAGCGTGATTCGGCGATTGTGCCTTCTTCTTCTTCTTCCAACTTCCTTGACAGGTTTCCAACTCTAGTTTCTGATGATGAAAGTGATGATTAAAATCCACCTCCTCTTGCTCATGTTCCTCAAATTACACCAGCACCAATGCCTCCTCGATGGGTCCGTTCAACATGTGAAGTAGCTGGTGATCTTACCGGTGATCCTAGAGATCAACGTTGAACACGTTCTCAGTTTCAGCGAGCCTCTTCCCTTTTGGTTCAAGTTTTCGAGAATCATGATCCATAAACTTTTGCAGAAGCTTCAGGAAATCCAAATTGGGATGCAGCTCTGGATGAAGAATATCGTTCCTTAATGGCGAACGATACTTGGGATCTTGTTCCTCTTCCAAAAAGAAGAAAACTTGTCAGATGTAAATGGGTCTACAAAACTAAGTATGCATCAGATGGAAGTGTTGCCAAAGGATTTTCCCAATTTGAAGGGATTAACTACAATGAAACCTTTGCCCCTGTAGCAAAAATGAACTCCATCTGCCTTGTTCTTTCCCTTGCAGCCTTACATAATTGAGAATTCCATCAAATGAATGTCAAGTCTTCCTTCTTACATGGTGATTTACATGGAACAACTTCCTGGATATGTTCAGAATAACTCTAGCCTTGTTTGTCTCCTTAAGAAATCCTTATATGGACTTAAGCAAGCTCCTAGAGCTTGGTATGCCAAAATGGATAGCTTTCTCCTTGACACTGGTTTTTCTAGATGCCATTCTGACCCCAATGTCTATACCAAGAAAGTAGGAAACCATATCATCATACTTGTTCTTTATGTTGATGATCTTATCCTTACTGGTAGTGATCATAAACTTATAACCCATGTGAAATCCAGTCTTAAGCAAAATTTTGAAATGTCAGACTTAGGACATTTGCATTATTTTCTTGGTCTCCAAGTCTTGCAAACCAAAGAAGGAATCTTTCTTTCCTAGTCTAATTATGCTTGTGACCTTCTTCGTTGCTTCCACATGGAAGATTGTAAACCATCCCCTTCTCCCTTCCAGTCTGGAGTCAAACTTTCTTCCACTTGTACTTCCCCTGAAGTAGATGCCACCTTGTATCGTCAGCTTGTTGGTAGTCTTTTATACTTGACTCAATCCCGTCCTAACCTTTCCTTTGTCGTTGGTCGTGTTGCCCGTTATATGCAAACTCCTCATGAAAGTCACTGGAAAGAAGCAAAAAGAATACTTCGATATATTCAAGGTACAATTCAGTTTGGGATTCATTACAATACAGGGGGGAAACCTTTGTTGGTTGGTTTCACTGATTCAGATTGGGCCAACGATCCTGATGATCGAAAGTCTACTGCAGGTTATGTTTTTAGTCTGGGATCTGGACCTGTCACTTGGGCTTGTAAGAAACAACAAGCTCTTGCTCTTTCTTCAACAGAAGCAAAATATCGAGATGCGGTTAATGCTAGTCAGGAAGCTTCATGTATTCGACAGATCCTTTCAGAGTTTGGATTTGAGCAGCAACAGCCTACTCCACTTTGGTGCGACAATCAAAGTGCCATCAAGCTTGCCAAAGATCCAGTTATACATCAGCACAACAAACACATTGAGCTACACATGCACTTTATCATAAATCTTATTCATGATAGTGTTATTAAAGTTCTCTATTGCCCTACAGATGATCAAGTTGCAGACATATTCACCAAGTCTCTTACAGAAGTGAAGTTTTCTAAACTTCGGTCTATGTTAGGAGTTCAGGAATGTGTCCTTAAGGGGGGATAGGTTCTAATGCCTCCTTCCTTCTCCTAATAGTGTCACTTTTGTAAATCCTTCAATCCTATCCCAAGTTGTTCTTAAGGGGGGGATGTTATGATATTTAGACACTTAAGAGTTAGTTAAGATCAACTTGTGTAATATATCCATTAGGTAAAAGTGTGTTTCTTTGCTATGCATTAGTATGCATTTGTAAATATTCTAATCCTACGGTCACGATATGTTCTAGACATATAGTGATCCAACGGTTCAACTTCTCTTAGATCATACCTACCATTGATCCGTGGCTTAACACCTGATTGGTCTATTATCTCTATTTAAAGAGCATAGAGGGTCATTGGCTAGTTGATCGATTATGAGAAGCTCATGTAACTTTCTTTCTTTTGCATAATAAATTGCTCCAAGTAGCTATTTGGCTGGGGCCGTGGAATGTTTCCCTCTCGAGGGTTTTAACCACATGACAAACATCGATGTGTTGATCTGTGATCTATTTGTGTGAAGCGGATGCTCAAGGTGCTCGGTCTTTTGGGAGTGCCCTGTGTACCCGAACAAGCCCTGAACTTAGGTATTCCCACGTCAAGAAGTTGGCCTTGGCAGTTGTGTATGTTGTTCAGAGGCTGTGTCATTACATCTTACTAAGGACTACCATGATAGTGGTGGATGTTAATCCTTTCCAATATGTTTTTTCCCGATGGATAGTTGGAGGAAAATTCAACAAATGGGTATTCATTCTTCAGGAGTTTGACTTAGATTTCCAATCCACCAAATCCAAGAAATCCTTAGTTTTTGTTGACCTCATTGCAGAATTTCTAGTAGAGGAAGATGTAGCCATTGAAGAAGACTCATTCCCAGCTGAGCATATCTTTTTTATTTCCACCTTTGACCCCTGGTACGGAGATATACTTATTTATCTCCAGACTTTGAAGTACTCTGCAGCGTTCTCGTGGGAATAACAGCGTAAACTACGCGTACATGCCAAGAATTACCTCATTATTGGAGATACTTTATATCGTAGGGGGGTAGATTCCGTTTTGCATCGATGTCTTACCCATGAAGAAGCATATATTGTCCTAAATGATGCCCATAGTGGAGAGTATGGGGGTCATTTATCTGGGTTAGCAACGGACGAGAAGATCTTACGTGCTGGTTATTTCTGGCCCACGATCTTTAAAGATTGTGTGGAAGCCGTGAAGCGTTGTCATCCTTGTCAGCTTTACACCAGAAAGATGCGGTCACATCCTACTCCGTTATGTCTCGTCATCTCAATGGGCCCCTTCACGAAATGGGAGATAGATTACGTGACGTGCAACCCAGTCTCAGTTGGGGGGCACAAACATATCATTATCGTTGTAGATTATTTCACGAAGTGGGAAGAGGTAATGCCCACCTATAAAGCTGACGGGGAAACTGCATCTTTTTTCGTTTTCAACCAAATTATTGCATGATTCGATATCCCTAAAGAGATTGTCACTGACCATGGCAATCACTTCCAAAATAGTATGATGATTGAATTGACCACTATGCTAGGGTTTAGACAAGAACATTCATCTTCATTCTATCCTCAAGCAAACAGTCAAGTCGAGCCTGTAAATAAAACTTTGAAGACTATTCTCAAATGTACTATTAATACAGCCCATTCCAATTGGCACATCATGTTGTATCCTGTACTTTGGGCATATTGGACCAATTTGAAAACTACTACAGGGTTTTCTCCTTTCCAACTCGTTCACAGAGTGGAAGCAGTCACCCCAGTTGAATGTGAAATCTCGTCCTTAAATATTGTTATTCATGTGTTACTTGATACGACTGAGCTGGAAGAACGTTTATTACATTTAGAACATCTAGATGAGCAGCGTAGAGATTCACTAACAACAAATGAGGCTCATAAAAATAGGGTAAAAAACCAATATGATAAATCGGTCAAGCCTCAGATTTTTTCTTAAAGGGAGCTTGTCTTGCTCTGAGATCAGGACAAAGAACCCCTAGGGGCAGAAAAATTCAGGTCTATGTGGTTAGGGCTTTATGTCGTGTCAAAGGTGTTAAATAAAGGTGCATATGAATTGACAGATTTCGAAGGGAATAAGCTGCCAAAGCCTAGAAATGGGCTCTACTTGAAAAAGTACTATGCTTAGGCTTAGTGTTTTTTCCTGTATTTTTATTGTATGCATTTTTTTTGTACAATAGTTTGTCGGTTTGTGTTTTTATACCATCTGTTGGTTGTTACAGATGTCTTCCAATTGGTTCATAGGTTTCACTGATGGCGCCAGCCACCACACTTGTAATATGGCTTCAGCTGCATGGGTCATTTCTCACCCTCAGGACTGCTAGTTGCCTCTGGAGGCGCTTGCTTAGGTCCTGCTACTAATAATGTGGCCGAATACAGGGCTGTCAATGAGCTTTTATGGGATGCTTTGTCATGTGGTATCACTCAGCTGAAAGTCCGACTTGACTCTCAACTGGTGGTTTCCCAGCTCAATCGAGCTTATCAAGTGTGGAACCCTATTTTACTACGTTAGTTTATGCAAGTTAGGTTATTGGAAAGAAATTTTGAGTTTATTACATTCAATCATATTCCCAGAAATCAAAATTCATTAAATGATGCGTATGTCAATTATATCTTGGATTGGCACTTAACACATTTTGCATAAAAATATATAGCAGGCACATTACAAAATAAAACCAGCAATATATTTATATGTGTGTGTGTGTGTGTGTGTGTGTGTGTGTGTGAATATATGTCCATATAGATAGGTCGAGTTTCTGATCCTCAGATCCAGTCATAACTATATAATATACAAAACATGGATCAAAGTCCATAAAATGTTCCTAGGTCTAAGCTTGACCACCCTGGTCCCCCTTATCACCCTGATCACCCTATTCTCGAGCTTCTTCAACCTCCTCAACTGTAGCACCCTCAACGGCATCAATATACACAAAAAATGCTCTAGCTACCCACCTCATAAGGCATATCCAGACAGGTGGTATACCAACCACTAGCTCCTGCATGGCGGTAGGGATATGCTCAATGCGTAATGTAGGTACTCTCTGGGTAAGCCTGGCCATATTTCCCTCAAGAACCCTAATAAAACCCTGATCCTCTCCCACCACAGGACGCACATACATGCGTGGATGCCCAACAGGGAAGACTGGTCCAATATCTGCATTTTGACATTTTAAAAGGATTAAAAACTCTTATATATATGTATATATCTTTATAATTAAAATTCATAAAAAATTTAAAATTTGAAAACAAAAATACTTGACTATCCCCATGCTCCTCCAGGAGGAAGGACAAGGTCGATGTCACCTCGAAAATATAGTCCAACATATGGAAACTGCTCCAATGCTAGTAACTATCGCTCCCACCAAAAGTAGAAGTCGTCGTCATATACGCTCTGAACTGATCCACCGCCGAGTCCCTGGCGGAGAAATATTTCTCCCCACCTACTCAGTATAGGCTTATGGGGAGAATGAACTGGTAATGGTACCGCAGGACTCAAACCGGGCACCCTCTCAAAGAAAAATGCTACCAATGTGCTGGAATAACCAAAAAATTTCTGCATGCCTCTTTTATAGTCAGAGAGATGCTTCCTCATTATCAAGATTCATCCCAAACACTAGTCATATAGAGCTCCCTATAGACAGTCCACTGCAAGTCTCATTTGGTTTCGAGTTGTAAGGTGAAGTGATGATGACCCTGCAACCCTCACTATAGTACTCGCCAATACCTGTAAGGGCAAGTTGCGAATATGAACAATAGGGATGCATCTATCCCTCTTTTGAGTGCTAGGCTCGCAATATATATATCTATGTAGTTCTGTACACTTAGAAGGTCACTGCCTCTACCGGTACCTTCCAAGTTCACTGGAGCTCCCCATTGTGACAAACTGGAGATAAAATAGACATCCTCCGATGTAACCTCTAGAAATTCACCTTGAATGATCTAGGAGGATGCAAGAAGAATTTTTTTTTGAAGTCCTCCAATCTTAGCAAAACCAGCACCAGATCGAAGGGCTCGTCGAGACGATTCCAACGACGTTTGTTTCACCTCAAACAGGCTCCATATGAGAAAGTTATCGCGTTCTGTTGTATTGATGAAACAGGCAAATTTGGAAAAATGGGGATGCCACGTGGCACCACTGGCAGGGTGACATGTGGCATCCATCCAGTACGGATGGATGACATGGCAGTTGTGCGGATAGACAAGTGGCAATATGGTCCAATCAGGATGCATCACATGTCATGTACAGACGATGAGGTGGCAATCCAGTCAGCAGTATGGACCAATTAGGATGCGACATGTGTCATGTACGGACGATGAGGTGGCAATCCAGTTAGCAGTATGAACCAATCCGAATGCGACACATGTCAGTATGGAGGTGATTGCGCAACTTAGTTGGCAGTACGATAGATGATTTGGAAGCTGACTGGGCGTTGAGGTGGACCAATCTAGAACTGCCATGTGGCAGCACCGGCTTGGCCAATATTGATTGAAGTTCACCAAAATGTTGCTGCTATGCTGGTTTCGAACTCCTGACCTCCCATACCCTGTCTCCACGCCTTTACCAACTGCACTGGTAGTGTTGTTTGTATAATGTATGGAAATAATATTATTTAAAGTGGCATTTCGAGCCCCAAAGGGGCCGGGGCTTAGCCCCGACCCTGGTTCTTCCTCCAACGTGACCGGGAGCTCCGACCAACATGGGAGCCCGCACTCTATTTCAGCACATGTCAAATTACAAAGTATAGAAAATGGGTTATAAGTGGGTCTAAAAACAAGTTACGTTATAACAAATTTGCTTTAAAAAAAAACCATATTGTGGGTTCAATGAACCATGTGGTTTTGGGGGAAAATAATTTTATTGTAATATTCTAAAAATATAAAATGTGGTTGGCATAGTTGTAACTATGTCAACTACATAATTTAAGAAGAACCTAACCAAGTGTGGGGAGTTGGAACCATATGCCTTCTTGGGAAAAATTTGTTGTAACCAAAGAGAACATGAGGAAAATGTGAAGAGGGGCAAGTTATGGCTATATAAGCCCCCTTAGTTGCCATTTTCCACTCATGCTTTGGAGTGGAGACTTTGTAGCTAAAGGAGAGAAGGGAGATTGCGTATCTCTGTAGGAGGAAGGTACGAATGTTTATACTTGTTTTACACCATCTTCAGGCTTCGGAGTTGCTGGAAGCAGTCTTGTTGTGTTTTGGGCAGCGGTTCTCTTCCTGACCATTGTCGCCAAGGTATCATTATATCATTGCCATGTATTTTTCCTTATGTTGAGATTATAGATCAGCCCTCCTATTGAGAAGCAGGCCCCTAGAGACATAGTCCATCCTGGACGAACTCCGTTATCAACTTGTTGTCTTTATGTGCGTATTGTCTATGCTGTTTGGTTATCTTCTTATGGATTTGTGAGCTTCATTCATGCTCTTTATGCAATTCATGTTAACGTCATAGAGTAGCAAAGATCTTGTTTTCGGATCATTGAAGGTCAAAGATACCAAGATCGTGATCCCAATAGTTTATCAAAAACTCTAATAGGCGAACATTTGATCGCATAGGTGAGGTACAGAAGAATTTCAATAACCCACTTTGCCGCAAACCATTTACTGTGGGGGAATCTTGTAGAGATTCTTGGTCCATGTCTTCATGTTCCCTCTCCCTCCACTCAAGCACCATATTCAATCTGATAACAAGCCATTTATAAACCATTAGATTCATATAAAAAATTGTTTTTTTTGCCCTACATAACCTTTTTGTACCTCGCATTGTGTACACGACTGTCCTTTGGACAAGTCATGTACTGTACATGACTTTCCTTCGGGAAGCCCGTGTACAGAATGCGTGTACGCGATTGTTGATATACCATACCCGCATACACAACATTCATGCTTTGAGGGCGTTGGAAAACATGAAAATTTTGCTAAAGATTGAAATTTGCTTGGATCAAATGAAAGAGCATGGAGTGTAGTTTTACTTGGCACTTGCAGTTTCGAGAATTGTCCATCGAGTTGTCCACACGGAGAAATCAAAGGTAGAGGTAAAACTTGTCTATTTTGGGTAAAAAATCAAATGGTGAGTTTTGATTTATATTTTGAACTATTTATAGAAATATTATTTTCAAAGTGGGTTTTTTTCCCTATAGTTCATATTTTTTATATAAAATCAAACTAATGCCATATCTTTTTCTTCAATGTGACACGTCTATGGTCATTTAAAGTTGTTTTTTCGCTCATATAGGATGGTTTTTTGGTCATTTCGCATGCATTTTGCATTTATACCTAGTCCATCTTAATCCTAGCATTAACACTTTGACCACGGACTATGGTATTTTTAACCATTAGTACCTCGTTCATGCCATTGTTATTCCATGGATAGGATTTTCCTTACATGAGTATCCTCGTTTAGAACCCACTTATTGTCTTCCGATGCTCATACTGTAGCTATCATAGGTTTAGGGGAGTCTTCTTAGCTATTTTTCATGCCAAATTGAGCCTCATTTTTGTCTCTTTTTACAAACTATCCCTTTATAAGACTCCCCACCCTTATGGAGTTTCTTTAGGCCCAGGTCTAACTCCTCAAAATAGACTTGACTGCCGAGTAAACTTGTCCATTCAAGCTCATTAAGAATATGTGAATGGGCATCCGCATTGGTGGTAGGTTATCTTTCTCGGACCATGTGGAATAATACGAGAAAGGATCACTCTCTTTTCTACGGAATTGAGAAGAGTATTCTCAGGTATAGGTTTATCACTTTTTCGGACCTGAGACACTAAATTTACGGAAAAGGAACACCCGGTATGAGCTCAGTTTTCTCTTTTTCATGCTCTAAACCTAAACATGAAAAAAATTCCGAGTGTACTTCATGTCTTTTTCATGCTTGTTAAACACCAAGAACAAAACATCGAGTTTATTGTTGTAAGCCCCATTTCTCATACTCAAATGGATCTTTTCAAGTGATCTTGCTTTCCTTTACACGTAAAACTCAAGCTATATGCTGCTCTCGAAGGAGCATTGGGTAGGTGGTAATTTAACCGTATTCGAACCTCCCTGACTAAGTATGAAAGGTTCACCTTTTCTTCTATGAGAGTAGAGAGAGTTCTTCTGTGGTATGTTTTATACTTTTTCGGCCTCAGGAGACTAAATTTGACGAAAAAGGACCCCCCTGGAGTCTTCTTTGGAGTTTTTAGACTCTCTAAACATGAAAACACCAAATGAGCATGTACTAGCTCGGGCTCATAAAATCCATGAATCAACGACACTATCAAGCATTATTCCCTCTTCTCTTCAAGCTTGTCAAAAAATTAAGAGAGACTTGAGTTGAATTTCCTGGACTCGTTAAAATTTAACAGGAAAGATAAGGAAGAAGTTTTCTTTTGATTCGTAGTCGGTGGTAGCATGTCTTCCTTGAACATAGCACTCTTTGTTTTTTTCGATACTCATGTCTCAGTGTTCACTTTCAGTTCAGCTATTACTTCAAGTTTCTTACTCCTCCTCTTGTCAGTTATACCTGGGGAATATGGTCATGTCTCCTACATGAGAGATAAGTCTAGTTGTACTATCTACAAAGTTAAAAGATGCCTTTGGTCATCTTTGTGACATGCTCACTGTTCAAGGATTTAACCCTACATTTGATCTATATCCTGATTCCATCATTGTCCCATATGTTATTACTTGCGTTTTCCCTTCCTTTACCTAGTTCCTGATGATGAAGACCTAGAGTTTTCGACGATCATACCTTAGGATTCACTTTCATTATTGGTGAATTCCTTTGCTTCAGTTGTCAATTATCACCTATTGGTTGACAATCTGTTGAATCCTATCCATGTTCGACTCCAATAACATCTATTCACATGGCCTGGATTGTACTGGTTATTTGGGATTTTTGATGAAGACCTTAGGTTCATATCTATGGACTAAGTTGCGCAAGATTATGTTGTGATCACTTACACATCTTCCAGATCTTTGAAGACTCATCATTATTGTATATTGTGGCTTCGATCCACCTTTGTCACATTAGAGGAAATTTCAACTAAAAAATGGGCTCCTAAGAAAAATTAATAAAATAATAGTTAAAATAATAAAATAATATTTATTAATTTTGGAAGAAGAAAAAAAAAACTACTTTTTTGTTTGTATTTTCGACATATTTCCCTATGTTTTTACTCAAATTTTGATTGGGAGAGCTCGTTGGATGCAGAATTTAATTACACATCCAACGAGTACCCACTCGGCATAATTTTGACAGGACTCGCTACCCAAAAAACAATAAATACCTAAAAAAATGTGATGATGATGATGCGTAATTAAATTTCGCATCCAACGAGCTCTCTCGATCGAAATTTGAGTAAAAACACAGGGAGATATGTCGAAAAGATGAACAAAAAAAGTAGTTTTTTTATGATACCTATCCCCAAATTTATATTAAAAAATTGTTTAAGAGGTTCTCCCTTTTTGAATTTTAAATCATTTTGATTGGATAATACATGATGACATGGAATTTGTATTATTTTTGGAAGGCCCATTTTAAATTGAAATTTCCTCTAATTGAATATACGTGGTCTTGTACCCGTATCATATATACTCAAATATTGTAAAGGAGCTAGTGTTCTAGTATATTGAACATGGCGTCCTCAGATATGACTTTGTATATGACATTATTATGTATTTGTTTCAGGTACTTCCTCTGCTCCATTGGATATATATATGTATTTGGATTTGTGGGTATATATTATTTTGGTATTTGGTATTTGATGTATATATATATATATATATATATGTATTTGGATTTGTGGGTGTATATTATTTTGGTATTTGGTATTTGATACATACATACATACATACATACATACATACATACATACATACAT
>LPNX011134225.1:0-10848 GCA_001517045.1 Pseudotsuga menziesii
GAAAGTTGAGACGTTCCATGAAAGGAAGGTTTGACCCCAGGTTGATGTGAGATGGGGCAGCCATGGTGATGGGATTTGTAGGTGCGTAATGAACCTGCATAGCTGGGGGTACTTATGGCACCATTGTGTATGGGCCAATGCCCTCGAGTGTGGTTGGAGGGACATTGTGGGTGGAAGAGCCACTGCCCCCATGTAAGACAGGAGGGGAAGTGTAGGTGGAAGGGCCACTACCCCCATGTAAGATAGGAGGGGCAGTGTAGGTGGAAGGGCCACTGCCCCCATGAGTTGCAGGTGGGACAGCTTGACTGGTCAATATGGGTGGTGGTAGATGGCTTATGACGGTTTGCATAACCGTGCTTGGGACACCTGCAGGGTTGTTGGTGATAGTTTGTGTTGTGGACATGGGTACACTAGTGATTTCTATGCCAGAAAATGGATCCAGGTTCGCACCAGCCATGGGGCTTGATGGTGCAGTGTGCAGATATGGTTCAGAATGATATGGTTCTGAATCTGAATCAGAGGCTATGTGGCCTTCTAATGGTGTGGAAGGTCATCGAGAATGGTCTTGACAATGTTATTTTAATGACCTGAACTGTGGTGGTTCACCTCTTAGAAGTGAGGAAGAGCGTGAGGGATCAATCATGTCAAATTTGTATGTAAAAATGGTGGTAATGATTTTTGGGCCCAAGTTTCAATGGATTCCTATTGGTTGCAAGTGGTCTCTTGGCCACCAAGACTGCCAGAAGACAATGCTTGGATTTTTCCTCATGGAAGTGCTACTCAATCGGTGGGGGCCATTGCCTGTTTCGCTTGGCAATTCCTCTCAGTGGCCAGCTACTTTGGGGTTCCTGTGGTACTCCTCACAATGAGTTTCTAGGATGAGCCCAAGTACTTACCATAGTTAAGGAAGTCAGGGACTTATGTCCTCAAATATTGCAGATGTTTAACTTAGTGTAAATTGTAAATTTTACTGGCTCACTCAACATCATGAATTGAGTTGGGTTGATTTATATGGTATGGTGTTTATGTCTTTTGTTTTTCTGTTATATCTAGTGGCTACTTAAATGGTTTATGAATATTCCATAGAGCTCATAACTTTGTGAATGAAAAGTAGTAAATAGTAATCAGAAATTTTTAGACATGTACCATTTGTAATCTTGAACTATGATAGCCTGACTAAGTGACTACCTTGCACCGATATTTCTCTTCAACTAGGAGAGGGTGTTGGGCTCTCAACACAATGGGACTAAGCCCATCTATAGATCCATAGGTCACCCTTTGGATGCAAGGTTGGTCAACATGGAGGATACTGATCGCCATGAGAAGCCCTCCTTCTCTACCCCCTCTACCTTCCAAGTCACCCATTTTTAGTGGCTTTGAAAAATAATATGTGAAGTGCCTATTACTATATGATCTTCACCCTTCGTCTTATCCCAAAATACTCCGAAGGGTGATGACTGGGTAGAGGAGGAAGGGTTAGGCAAGATGTTGATTTTAAGTAAATTTTAATCAAGCCATGTTCATTAACCATTAAGCATTGATTTACACTTTGATTTAATCAAGATTTGTTCTATAAATGAAATGAACATAAACAAAAATAAAAATATTTTGGATGGAAAATGGCAGCTGACCCGCATTGGTAGTCCTTAACTTTAAAAATCAAACTCTGAGTGACAGATCGCACTTTTCGGGTCAAATGTGGCGAGGGTGTTGCCAAATTTTTCCAAAAACTAGCAAGGGGGTTGCTCAGAATTTGCAGATAGAAGCGGACTGACTTCTGGAAGGGGGTCACACCTTTCAGGGATAAATAGGTGACCTGGTCACACCTGTGAGGATAGAATGAGCGACCTGGTCCCCTCTCTGGGCCTGATAAGAGCGACCTACTCCAGAAACTAAAATTTTCTTGATCCTGAGTCAGATCCAGCTGACAGTAACTTGTACTGTGGCCAAATGGACTCAGATTTTCCTTGAGGAGGCTTGGCAGTAATTGGAAATGTAAATAAATAGGAATCTAAGCTAGATTTAACAGAAAATTAAACTAGGGCAAAAAACAGAAAAAACTGAAACTTTGAAAAATAAACCCAGGGATCGTATGGGATTGACCTAGTATGGTCGCCCAATTCTGTAGCAGGGATTTCTCCCTTACTACAGGGAAAGAATGGCTACATTCTGTCTATAGGATAGAAGTGTAGGGTTCCTAGTGGTGGATGTAAATAAAAGCAAACAAAAAAGAAAATGAAAGGAAATGAAGAACAAAAAAGAAAGAACCCCTATGCACACAAGGTTAGGGTTTAAACTCCAAGGCCCTACATACAACTGTTAGAACCAAAATACCTGCAAAAACATGTTAAGCAATGAACCTAAAAACAAATACTGTTAGAAAAAACTACAAAAAACTAGAGCAAAGACATAAAATAACATAGGTATACCTTCTGGTTGGAATGGGCCACCATGCCCTAGCTAGGAGAGCACCTCTCTTGGAAGGGGGAGCTACGTTTCAATGGAAGGATGGAGGAGAGGGAGAGTGAATGGCTTGAGAGGAAAATGGTCTCAAGGCACTCACTCCGACAGCATAACAATAGGGAAAGGAGAAATGTTTTGAGAGTGACCCCCACCCCTCTATTTATAGCTTTTTTAGGGTTCTAAGCCCCTGGTTAGGGCTTTAGCCCCTTTCGCTCAATATTTAGCTCCTTTTAGGGTTTTAGGCTCCTTTGAGGGGTTTTATCCCCTTTTTGGAGGATTTATCCCCTATGAGAGCTATTTAGGCTCTTTTGAAGGATTTTTAAGCCCTTTTTCATGTTTTTAAGCCTTCTTGAGGGTGTGGGGGTCAAATGGGGGTTGTGTATGGGTGTCCTTCGGTGGTGTAGGCCATGCAGAGCTCAGTGAGGGATTTTTTGGGTTAACAGGGTTGGTGGTTGATTGGGTCATTGGTTAACCTGACCAACTCAGGAAAGTTGAGGTGAGCCATGAATGGGAAGTTAGACCTAAGGTTGGTGACAGAGGGATGCGATGGTGCCTGAGTTTGCAAGAGTGTGATGTCCCTGCATGACTAGGGGCACCTAAAGTTGACTTCCTACGGTGGGGATAGTCGAGACAGTCATGGAAGGGACACTGCCCCTATGTATGAATGACGGTACTATGGTAATGACATGGGTTGGTGTGGGCCCGCCACTAATGGGTTGCAAACTCACCATGGTGCTTGTAGTGGTACTACGGACACTAGCCACAATTCTGGTGGTAATATGAGGCATGTATGTGGGTCCACTAATAACTGTCCCTTTGAATAAGGGGTCAGTATTTATGCTAGCCATGGGGCTAGACGATGTGGTGTGCAGATTTGGATTTGATTGGTAGGAATCCGAGTTAGAATCAGAGGCTATATTCCCTTTTGATGGTGAGGAGGGCTATCGAGGATGGCCTCGACGGTGACGGTTTAAAGACGCGAACTGAGGTGGATCACCTCTTAGGTGTGAGGAAGAGCGTGGTGGATCAATTGTGTCTTGTTGGTGATAACCGGTAATGAAATTTGAACCTCGATTTTAATGGCTTCGTACTGGCTTAGGAGATCACTCGACCACCAAGACTGCTAGAATATAGCACTTGTCCTTTTCCTCACATGGGTGTTTCTACTCAATTGGAAGGGCTTGTTTCCCATTTTGCTTGGAAATTCCTCTCATTGGCCAGCGACTTTGGGGTTCCCATGTTATTCCTCATCAATGAGTTTTATGCCATAGCCCAAGCACCTCCCACATTTAAGGTGGTTGAGACTTATGTCGTCAAACCACAAGATGCTGATTAAGTAGATTGGTTACTTTTAAAGGTTCTCTCGGGGTCATGAACCAAGTTTGGTTGAATTATATTGTGTGGTTGTGTGTCTACCTTATGTATGAGATTTGTTTATTTTTTATTATTTGTTAATTGTGTGATAAGCAAATAGTACTGAAATTTATGCACAGATGCGACAATGGGAAAGACAAACTGTAACATACAAAACCAATAAAATAAAAAGAACCAAAGTGCACTACAAGATGTAAAATGTTAACCAGTAGTGTGAATACCCTGTTTTTGTTTCCCTCTTAGGAAAATAAGGAGTGCTGGGCTATCATTATAGTGGGAACAAGCCCGCTTGTTTATCCATAGGTCACTCCTTAAATGCAAGGTTGCTCAACAGGGAGGATGTGAATGTCGTGAAACCCCCAACGGTTTCCACCCCCTCTAGATTCCAATGATACTTTCTTTTAGTGGATTAGAGTAATAACAACGACATGTGCCTATTACTATGCTTGCTCAACCCTCTGTCTTATCTCAGAATATCCCAGAGGGTGATGACTGAGTAGAGGAGGAAGGGTTAAACAAGAGGGTTAATTTCCAATATGATTTTAAGAGTACTGAAACAAACTTTACATAAACTAACCAATCAGCAAGCATATTTGCATTTGTAAATAGTTAACCATACAAACAACCGAATCTAAAATTATTTGCAGAAAATATAGGTTGCTTCTGGCTACTGAAAAGCGGAGACTGATTCGCATAGATAGTCCAAACAACAATGATAGGAGACCTAAGAGGTAGGTCACTCCTTTTAGGCCTGAATAGGGGACTGGATCACTCCTTTCACGTCTAAATAGGCAACTGGGTCACTTTTGGGCCCAAAAAGGCAGCGATGGAGCCTGGAGAGGCAATTCGCTCCTATTGGGGCCGAAGAAGCATTTGGGTCGCTATGTTTGGAGTTGAATAAGCGACTGGGTCGCTCCTTTTGGCCCAGAAATTGAAAAAATTAAAAAATGGAATCGAAAATGACCAACATTAACTAGTACTACGGCTAAACAGGTTTGGATCGGTCTCATGAGGGCTCGATCGGGAACAGAAATGAAAGAAGACCTGAAATAAACTACTAAACAACTATTAAAAACCCACAAAAACTATTAAAAAACAGGGATCCTGTGGGATCGAACCGATGGAGTTTTCAAACTGTGGCTGGATAAAAACCCTGGCCACATGCTAATGCACCTTCCTCTATCAAAGGGATGGAAGGATAGAGTCTACAAATGGAAAATGAGCCACAACAAACTATTAGA
This sequence comes from Pseudotsuga menziesii, assembly GCA_001517045.1. Classification (NCBI taxonomy): domain Eukaryota; kingdom Viridiplantae; phylum Streptophyta; class Pinopsida; order Pinales; family Pinaceae; genus Pseudotsuga; species Pseudotsuga menziesii. The sequence continues at coordinate 5,079 of LPNX011134225.1, forward strand.
AACAAAAAGAAATAAAACATCTACAAACTACAAAATGAAAAAAAACAATGATGAGAGAATATACCTTCCGATCTGGTTTAAAAGGGGCCACCATTCCCAAACTCAGAACAATGCCTCTCCAAAGGCTACGATAGTGTGGAGGTTGACTCAACACATAAGGGAATGAGCAAATTGGGAAATGGAGTTGTGGGGATGAGTAGCTTGATACTGATGGTCTCTCAAGGTACTCATGTAATTATAATAAAAACATGAAGGAAGAGTCACGTGTGATGGGGACCACCACCCCTCTATTTATAGTTTTTCTCAAATTTTACGGTTTTAGCCCATGGTTAGGGTTTTGGGCCCTACCTAAGGTTTTAAGCCCTTTTCACTTGTTTCTTAGCTCCTTTTGGGTGTTTTAAGCCCTTTCAGGGTTTTTAGGCCCTTTTTGGGGTCTTTATCCCCTTTTTGAGGTCTTTAGCTCCTTTATGATCCTTTTAGCTCCCTTGTGAGCTATTTTTGCTCTTTTGTGGTTAAACCCCTTTAAATTATTTTTGATCTTTTGAGAGAAAAAAACAGGCTAGACATGGGTGTGGAGGTAAAATGGGTTAGGAAATGGATGTCTAAATATGGTGTAGGCTAGATAGAGCAAGTTGAGAAATTTTTTACATTATCACCTTGTTTTACGGGTGTTTTTGTTATTTTTATCCACAACCATCCCTGATTAGACCCCCATGAGGTCGATCTGAGTCTATACGGCACCAGTTCCTGTCCTCGTTGGCCCCTACCAACTTACCATTTTATTTTTTTCTAGTTTTGGCCCCTGTCACTGCTTTGGGGATGAAACCCGTGACCCAGTCACTGCTTTTGGGTCGAAACCTGTGACCCATGTTGTGACTTTAGCTACTAAAAGGCATGAATTTCCTCCCAAGGAATAGTCACATCTGTCTTAGGAAACAGAAGCAACCCAGTCGCTGTTGTTTGGCCTGTTTGTGCAAGCCAGTTGCCGCTGTCAAACAGTTAGAACCGACCTGTCTATTTCCAATCCTTTTTTTACTTATGTTTGGTATCTCTAAGTGACTCAGTCACTGTTGTCTAAACTATTACATACAAACTGTCTGTTTCTGAATTAATTTCAGCAATTTAAATCCTGTATTTCATTATTAAAAGCTAGAAATTAACACTCTTATTTAGCCCCTCCTTTTCTACTCATTCATCACCCTCCGGGGTCTTTTGAGATACAACGAGTGACTGAATAAACTTAGTAATAGGTATCCTTTTTTCTTATTGTTCTCTTCCATTAAAAATAGGTAACCTTGGAAGCTACAGGGAGTGGAGACCATTGGGGGTTTCACGACGTTCATGTCCTCCCTGTTGAGCACTGGGCACTTGGGGTTTGACCTATGGATCTATAGGTGGACTTGTTTCCACTTTGATGAGAGCCCATCACTCCCCCTTTGATTTGAAGGATAAAAATTTGGGGTATTCACACTAGTGGTTTGCAAAAAATTACACTCAGTTTCCTATTATTATAGTTCATCTTGCACTTTGTCTTGATTTATTTTTACCTTTCAAACCCTCTTTGGTACAATCCCTTTTCTTGTTCCTTGCAAGGAAACCAATGTTATTTTCTTATTGCATAATTGAAAGTAAAAGTAACAATTTCATACACAAGTGCACACAATCACACCAAATAATCAACCAAACTCGGTTCATGACCCCGAGGTAAACCATAAAAGTAACCAATTTACTTAAGAAAATTCAGTTTGGGACATAAGTCTCATCCACAACAACTATGGGAAGTACTTGGGCTCTACCCTAAAACTCATCATGAGGAGTACAACAGGAACCCAAAAGTAGCTGGCCAACGAGAGGAATTCTTAAGCGAAATGGGAAATGATGCCCACCGATTGACTAGATACTCCCTTGTGAGGAAAAATCCATAGCGCTATCATCTAGAAGTCTTGGTTGTAGCTGAGTGAATACCTGTGAACCAATAGGAATCCTATTTAAAATGGGGTCCAAAATTCATTACTAGTTACCACAATATGACACCATTGACTCACCACTATTTTCCTCTCAAATTAGGGGGCACTCCCCTGAGTTTGGTTCTTTAGACCACCGCCACCATCGAGGCCCCCTTCAAAAACCTTCCTCAACTTCGGAAGGACATGAGACCTATGATTCTGAATTGAATTCCTACCAGTATGATGCCAATTTGTTTACTACCCCATCTATCCCTGAGGCTAAAATCCATCCTGATCCCTTCCAAGGAGGGACAGTTAGTAGAGGACCCATGTCCCTGTCACCTATAATCATGAATATCTCCACTAGTGGACCTACCACCACTATGCATGTTGTTTTAGGTATGATACCCATTAGTAGTGGCCCCGCACTGGCTCCCACAATCCCTACCATTCCACCCTTCATGACTAAGGGAAGTGGCCCTTCCTCTTCCATTACCATTCCACCAATCCTTATAGTGGGTAGTCAACCTTTCATCCCCCCAATCACACATGAACACAATGGTCCTGTAAACCCTAGCACCCTCACCGGTCCATCCTGAACCAAGCTCGAGTCGAGCGTACCATTCATGGCTCATGTCAATTTACCATACTTGGCGAGATTAATGAATAACCCCATCATTCATCAACCTCACTGGCCTCCCATGCCGACTAAATTTCCTTCAAACATCCCAAAGTTTGAAGGAAAGGTGGGGGAAGACCCCCAAAACCACATCATGTCATTCCAATTATGGTGTTCCTCAAACAGTATCGTGGATGACTCCATCTAACTGAGGTTATTCTAACACACACTTACAAGTGCTATGACAAAATGGTATATCGAACTTCCCCAAGCCTCTTACCATGATTTCACTTCGCTGGCCTTCATGTTCCTTCAGTACTTCCAAATCCCTTTCTAATACGATGAAGGTGTGGAGATCTGGTTATCTTATCATCAGAATACCACTACGCACATTAGCGACCACATCCATGAGTGGCGGTGACGACATAGCCTATGCAAGATTTAGCTTGATGATAGGATCTTCCTCAATTGGGTCTTGAAGACCTTGCTACCACCTATAGCCAAGGATGTCACCTCTGAACGTCCCCAATCTGAGCAAGAGTCCATCTTAAAGGCACAACAATTCGATTTAATCTACGCTCACTCTAGATATATTTACACCATCATAAGAGACGCTCCCTATGCCGAAACCTCTCACTGCAATGCATCAGGGGCATCCCATGCTACGAAATGTTGATCTATTTGTAACTTCAAAATGTATTCACTTGTATATCTTATATTGTACTTCATTGTATCTCGATTTTCCTATTGGGAGAATCTTTAATATAATAAAGTCATGTAAAGTCATAGAGGTTAACCCTCCTTTGTAAGTTGGGGCAATAGTCCCCACATTTGAGGGGTACTAGGGTTATTAGACTCTCCTAGTGAGGTCATCCCTGGTAAGTAATTGCCAAGTGTAAAAATAGTATAAATAGAGAGTGATACTCTCTGTTTGAGACACACACTCACTCAATTCTAGTGCATGAGTGAGAGAAGAGGAGCTTGCACAAGTGAGAGAGAGAATAGCCATCAGAGATCATCTTTGTGTCTTTGGGTGTTACTTTTGCCATTGGTTCTCATTCTATATCTGAGGAAGTTGCGGGGTTTTCCCCTTTATGGTTTCCCCAAGGAAAACTCTTTGTGTCTCTTGTCTCGTATGATTATTGTTGTGCATGTTATTCTCTTAGATAGGATCCTAGATCATATTAATTAAATGATAAAAATCTAACATGTTATAAGAGCTAACCTGAGAAGAAGACATCATGTATCTACAGAATATAGGGATTCTTAATTTTTGCATCTCTCTCCATAGATCATCATCCAAAGGAGTCTAGGATAACTCTCCATTTAAGGGAGCATCTTTCTGTCGAAGCAAAATTTCATTCTGGGCATTTTCATTTTTTGACCTATCACTGCTACAGGAAATTAGGGATTTTCATAGAAGAGGAATTTTTGAGTTAGCCTAGCATAGGATTGCTCTCCTCATCAAAATCGAAGTTTAGAGACCAATATCAAAGTTTTTGGTTAGGTAGAACTCTGGGAAATTCAAACCCTAATTTTCCCTAGAACTAGAAAATCAGCTCGAGATCTAGTCCCGACATCTCAAATTGGTAAGATCTAAATCTTTTGCATTTCCACTTGAGGTTCTCTTTAAATATGTCTCATCACACCAAGCTTTATGAAAATATTGATGGATCTTATAACTTATGAGCATGGAAGTATAGGATCTCACTGGTTCTTGAAGAAAATAAATTGGAATCCTACATAAGTGGTGAGGTTCCAGTTCCAGAGGGAGATGAGGATAAGGCCTTACATAAGAAGAACTTATTAAATGCCAAGAGGATTATTGTTGATTCTATCAAGGATCACCTTATACCACAAGTGTCTTCCCCAAATATGCCTAAAAAGATGTTTGATTTCTTGACCAAGCTATTTGAAGGAAAGAAGATAAATCAGAAGATGGCTTTGAGAAACCAATTGAAGAATGTGAAGATCCATAATGCAAAGACCATACAGTCATACTTTACAAGGGTCTCTAAAATCAAAGAACAACTTGAATCAGTATAAGAAGAAATAGAGAAAGCATAAATTGTGATGACCATGTTGAATGGTCTTCCTAGGTCATGGGATTCCTTCATTCAAGGGATTTGTTCAAGAATAAATCTAATCACTTTTAGTAGGCCATGGGAGGAATGCTCATAAGAAGAAGCTCAAATAATAGCTCGAGAAGAAAATATGGGAAATGAAGATCAAGCTTTCATAGTACACACCAAGAAAATCACAAGGGACTATCATCATCCCAAAGGTAAGAATTCTCTCCAAAAATATAACCTTAGAAGATATAGCAGAGATCTATCTAAATATAGATGCTATACATGTGATGAAAAAAGACACTTTTCCAAATATTGTCCTAGAAATAAGGGTGGTCTCACAAGAAAAAGGACAACAAAAGAATACATCATGCTCACACTTTAGAGGATGATGAACCTCCCAGAAAGAGAGTAAAAGAAGAAAGTGAATATTCTTCAAGTGATGAAGAGCATGTTTCAATTTCTTCCCTATAAGAAAGGTAGTGGTGAATCCTCCTATAAGCTAGAATTTGGAAATTTTATGAAGATGAAGGATGTCTTGTTTGTACAGGGACTAAAGAAGAATATCCTCTCCATATCTGCATTGGATGCAAAAGGCATGAGGGTTTCATTTTTAGATAGAAAAGTCCTTATATGGCCAAAGGGAAAGGTAATAGATGATGCAGTAGTGATTAGAGAGTAAGAGGAAGGCGTATACAAACTAAAGGGCCAACCAACACAAGCCTTGGTCCATGAATCAGTAGAGCTAAATGAAATATGGTATAAAAGGCTTGTAGATGTGCACTATAGTGCACTACCACTTGCAAGCAAAGCTGTTGAAGGTCTCCCAGAAATACACGAAAATATTGGAGGTGTTTGCAAAGGATGTGCAAAAGGAAAGAACACAAGGAAGACATTTCCAAGTAGCGAGAGCAAGGAAAAATGAATCTTGGAAATCATCTACTCTGATATATGCGGTCTGATGTCATCTAGTTCATTGATTGGGTATGTTTATTATGTTTCTTTCATTGATGATTTTTCTAGGAAAACATGGATATATTTCTTGAAAAGAAAGGATGAAGTATTTAGTAAGTTCAAGGAATTCAAAGCCTTGATCGAGAACCACATAGAGAATAAAATCAAGACCTTTCGATCAG
>LPNX011134235.1:0-13546 GCA_001517045.1 Pseudotsuga menziesii
ACATCTCTCAAAGAGGACCAAGTCAAAGCGGAGCCATCATCTGGCAAGCTTGGAAAGAAGTTGTAAGAAAGTGCACGGGCCCACAAATCCGACAAAGATATATTGAAGCCTGCATCAGACTTAGCCTGCACTTCTTGTACAATGGACTCCCATCTTTCAATTGTGTAGGTCAAGTTAGAGCCACCAGGGTTCACAATGGATTTCGTGATATTCCAGATGGAATCGCTCTCACTCATATGGTCTACAATTTCCTGTACAGAGGTCCAATTGTTCCATGCCAAAGTACCAGTCAACCAGTTACCACCGGACAAACCCGATAGATACGTGGAACTTTGTAGTAAACCACCAAGACCATGCTCGTTAGCACCATCAGTACGATTGTCCATAGCAGCAATCATACCAGCACCACCCAACATGGCACGATAGCCACCACCAGAGCATGCAATACCAATTTTGGGCACATTGGAAGAGTTACTACTGAAAAGAGTGGATAGCAAAGAAGTGTCACTGAAGTTAGAAGTAGCTCTGCTTAAGAAGGAATGTAAAGCTTCTTTAGTGTACGCATCTCTTTTCTTTAACCAATCAGTTTCAGCGGTAGATAAGCCAGACGCGTTTCTAACTAAAGAGGTATCATCACTGGGACAAGGAATTATTGATGGAGCATAACCATCACCAGTAGTGGACGATGAATCTGCAGCGAGCGAAAGTCCAGAAATTAGCGAGCTAGCCTGTAATATATTCCGTAATTGCATCTGCGTAAGAAGTGTTACTTTACCAGCGCGAGTGAATTTTAACTCACTTCTAACCCTTGATAAGATTTGAAGGCACACTAAGGAAAAACAAGCTAAAAGACATATCTAACGCCTTGTAAAGATAACTAATTGTGCTCATATATAAGGTATATTCTACTCCACATGAGATACGAAAAGAAGAAGATTCTCAGACTATTTAACTCTTTGTCCTTTTTTTACCTTTTTTTTTGATTTTTTTTTTTCACTTTCTTCTGTTGGTAAACAATGCCAAGGTGGAGAATATGCGGAAGAAATGTCCGCAAGGTAAAAAATTGTTGAAAAAGGCGACGCGTCCCTTTGTAGGAGCTTTTCGAAGGCGTATACGAGCCAAGAAAAACCTTATTTCCCAGTTTGGCCAGCCCGGCTGCATTGGGTGCGACGGTAAATTCTCTATAGGCATCACCATTGAAAAGTATGTCCTTAATTTAGTCGTGAGAATCATCATTGTGTTCGCCCTTTGTCGTATAACCGAATTGAGTGTCTTTGATTCATCTCTAAGGTGTAAAAGCAGAAAAACCAGATTATCTAAAGCTGCAAGAAAGAAAGAAACTGATCATTTTTATGAACAGTGCAGATATGTGGAAGTGAAATTTGGCCTGCAGATGGCATATCTGCAATCCTAGCTTTTTCCTTCTGCACTTTAAACCTATCTATATATCTTCGATGAAAGTACTGCATGAACATATCTGTATAGATAGATATATGTAGGGAAGACACCCGGTATGTAAATGTTAATGCTCGTAAGATTTCGAGTTTGTAAAAATAAGATGCGGTATGCACTTGAGATCTCGTAAACTATTTGTATGTTGATATTTTTGCGCTTTTCTCACTCTCGTATTCTTTTAGAAAAGAAATAGAAACGAAGAAAGAGCCTAAATTAGACCGAAGACGGCACTAATGACACTTAAGACACCAATAAAAGTGTTAGTGTTTAAGTTAGAATAATTCACCAAAGCATTGCCCGCATTTTTCTTATGAGTGGAAGACCCAGAAGCAGAGGCAGAGGCGGAAGCAGAGGCAGAGGCAGAGGCAGAGGCAGCAGCGGCGGAGGCAGACAAGGAAGCAGAAGAAGAATAATCATCATTTCCNCAGACAAGGAAGCAGAAGAAGAATAATCATCATTTCCTACACCTGAGACTGACCTGCTGTCAATAGTACCGTTCCAGCAGTAGTTGGTAAAACACTGGCTGCATTCAGAGGGCAATGTAGCATTCAAGTTTTGTTGCTTACGTCTGATAATGGCGCAACCAACACAGCCCAAGAAATCAGAATCATCAGTAAAATTACCCATTGTGGCAGCTTCAAACCCATTCTTAATCATACCAAGACGTTCTGAATCGGAGTATGACATCTTAAAAGTACTTTGGTTACCATTAAATGAATGTCTTGAATTTGGAATGTAAACAATTAATGGTGGAATGTACTCCAAGTCTGTCAAATTTCTTGCATCACAACCAAAAAAGGTTGGCTTTTTGTTCAACCCCAAGTTGACAAATGTGTTCACATCTGGAACATATGGGAAAGACAAATTGAGACCTTGGCTGCCAAATTGACGCTGATAGGTGTTAACTAATGAAGCACCATCTGGCCAATAGTCGTCAGTATCAGCAGAATTGTCTAATGCAAAAATAACATCTAGTTCACGTTCCTTTTGCAACAATGGAACTAAAGGAATATTTTGGTTATCTTCACCACCATCAACCAAAAATAGATATTCTGATTCGATAATACTGGAGGTTGCGTTCTTTTGAAGAAAATTAGCTTCCTTGAATGGATTTGGGGCGTAAATTGCAATATCGTCACTATTGTCGGATAAATCTTCCAGGAAATCGGTGGCTAAGTTAGCAATAAATGAAGGTAAATCGGTAGAATTCAATCTTAGTAAAAATTGGTTAAACAACGTAGATGAAGTGGCTGTTATGAAACCAGTGTTATCAAACCCGGCAATGCATTGGCCTTTATTAACTGGTTTACCGTTTGTAACGTTGGTACCTAAATACTTCACATCCGTAAATGCGTTCAAAGTGGGGTCCCATGAACCCATTTCAAAGGGATTAAATTCGAAAAGAGTGGCATTCAAGTTTATCACGGTGGTACCTGGGTATCTACCGTCTGCAACAGTGATAGGGAAGGGCATTTCCCCATTCTTGAAGACATCAGCTTCCCTTAAAGTTGACCATGTGTACCCTACCCCACCACGGTGTAAGCTTGGCCAAAAATTGTACGCAAGAGCACGGCCCCAAACATCCGCCAAAGAGATGTTGAAACCGGCGTCTTTTTTATCCTGAACGTCATCTGATATGTCGTCCCATCTACTCCCAGTCTTAAAGATGTTAATGCCGTCTGGGGTAAGAATTGAATGAGAGATGTCCCAAATTGAGTTAGATTCTGTTGTATTATCCACGATAGCTTGCACAGACGTCCAGTTGTTCCAAGCCAAAGTACTTGTTAACCAGTTACCACCCGACAGACCTGCCAAGTAAGTTGCACCTTGCAGCAGCCCACCAAGACCATGCTCATTTGCGCCATCAGTACGATTGTCCATAGCAGCAAGCATACCAGCACCAGACAACATGGCACGGTAACCACCACCAGAACAGGCGACGGCAATCTTAGGCATATTGGAAGAGTTGCTACCAAAAAGAGTGGATAGCAAGGAAGTGTCACTGAAATTCGAAGTGGCCCTATTCAAAAAAGAATGCAAAGCCTCCTTGGTGTATGCATCTCTTTTTTTCAGCCATTCTGTTTCGTTATCTGACAAACCAGATGCTTCTCTGACTAAATTAATATCATCATCACAGGTTACGTTCGCAGGGACGTAACTGTTATTTGGTGACCAAGCGTTAACGTTCTCTGTTAGAGAAGTCAAAACTGCAGCAGAAACCAACAAACTCTGCAACTTCATGGTTTTGTTTTATTTTCTTTCCCGTTTGCCCTTAGGATGGATAGCTTCGTGTAATTTACGTTATATGAACGAAAAAAGAGAGAAATGTTAAGAAAAGAACGAAGAATTGATTAGTTAGTATAACCTAATAAATGTAGAGCCTTACAGCGAAGAAACGTTTCCGTTGGTTAAATGTGGTGGAAGCGTCTTTATATATTAGATGATGTAGTTTACCTAAGCAGTTAGAAGAAAATAAAGTAACCAAGTCATCTTCTAAGCAAAAATAGGAGACGTAAATGAATGTTGCTTAACTGAGAAAAATATGCGGGAATAAGCGGACATGTTACTGTATGAGGTTATTTCCCTTTATAGATAAGGGCGTAAACCGCATATAATGAGGAAAGGCGAAGTTAGAAACGGACTTTTTAGGTCGCTTTGAAGAAGTCCGTGCAGGAAACCCATGCGTCCACTTATTTTAGCACTATGTGGCATGAGAAAGCTTTGGAAGGAATAAACGTTAGGACCCCACTGCGCCGCTTTTACGCAGGGCAATTTCGGGGACAAAGGGGGCTGAAGGAATGCAATTCCGATCCAAGGCAACAAGTAGGTCAGAACCCTTTATTAACCTGCGCTTGTTAGTGGCTTCCTTTGTACTCTGTCCGTAATCCAGCATAGCGCTGAATTGCTGAAAGATATGGGTAGCGGTCAGATGAGAAGGGCAATCGTCAGGACTTCTGTTGAAAAGCGGACTAAACATAGGCATTATCATTCTTAGAGTTTTACGAGCAAATAGAATCGAGTGACTTCCGTCGTTGCTAACAGGCGCAGTAATAATAACCGCGGACGAAAGCCACGCAGGCAAAGAATGCTTTCGCTGAAATATCGGAGTCTTGCTATTGTTCAGGGCTTTGCCGGTGCGTAAATAATAGGCTGAAGCGAATTTGATTTCCCGCACAAAAAATTTTTGCTCGAGTAAGTCATACATATATCTTGCATGCGTAAAAAAAATTGCAATTGCTGAAGATTGAACGACCGCCCACCGGTATTTTCATCTCTTCTAGATCAAGACTAACTGCTCGTTCAGTACAAGTATTTTACGATAGTCCATATTACTCTTCAATTAATATTTTTTTTTTATATTCTGGCCCGTTTTTGACACAATTTTTTCCTTCTCTTTTTCTCCCTATAAACTATGCAGAAGTAGCGATAATCACGATCTTGTTAATGATTCACATGTGCGCAAGTCGTATTGTCTGTCTAGATAGTGAGATGCCTTCTAAATAACAGGAGAGAGGCAAGATAGCATAACGGCGCAATGAAGGTAATTTCTGCCAGTTTTCTTTGCATTGACGACTGAAAGGGCCCTTGTAAGAGCCGCTCGACAGGGCGACGCCACAGTAGAGTCGCTAACACCGAAATATGCATATTGAAAAACATCAAAGTATAAAAGAACAAAGAGGGTGGCATCTGCAGATCAAAAAAAACAATAACCACCAAACAAGACACTAAAAAAGGTCGTAAAAAGGTCAAAAGTTAGAATGGTTAAGGTATATATTCATGACAACAAGGTTGACTCCGATTATCGCGCACCCCACAATTCTGGAACAGAACTTTCCCTGGATGAATTAGCCAAGTTAGGAGTGATTTATAAATACTGTGCAAATGAGGAAGAAGTGAATGAAATTGCTAGGCAAAGGGAATATAAAAATAGAGATGTGGTCAACATCTGCGAAGGTTCCTTCAAAAGTGAAGCAGAGTTTAATGAAAAACTAGCAACATTCTACCAAGAGCATTTACATGAAGACGAAGAAATAAGATATTGTCTCGAGGGTGCTGGATACTTTGACGTCAGGGATGCCTCCACACCAGAAAACTGGATCAGGTGCTTGGTAGAGTCAGGTGATTTACTGATTCTTCCACCAGGCATTTATCATCGTTTCACCTTGACAACTAGCAACCACATCAAGGCCTTGAGACTGTTTAAGGACGAGCCCAAATGGCAAGCTATCAACAGGTCAAATCAGGCTGATTCATTGCCTGTACGCAAGGACTACATTGCCCTGATCAATCAGTACTAAATACTGCATCATAATACATTATTCTTAATGTCTTACTTCTTTATATCTTTAAAGTAGCGTAGGGTGACTTCCCCGTCAAGAATGATTTTTAGTCTGTGAAATAGGAAAAGAAAAAACACCAAAAGTGGAAAAAGAAACACCGGAAGTTTGAACGATTTTCGTATTATTTTTATATTTAGATGTTGGTCAAGTATTCATCTTTTCCTCCATTTATTTGCATACTTCTTCCATGGAGAATAGTGAAAAGTATAGGCCATAGTCGTAATATCAAAAAGCAAAGCCTTATCACTATTTATAAACATCAACAATCCTGAAAGCCAAAAACGATACGACATTTGATATTTTGATTTGGTTTCAGCGCCCTATTTTTTTTATAAAAACTATACGCATACTGTTGCATTCCTTTCTTTATAAAATTCAATAAAAAATTAATACTTTCCACAGATAAAGCTAGAGAATGTCAACAACAGGTCCGTTAGATGCTACTTTAATAAGGGACGTTGCGGTTGCTACTGCCACCAAAGCATCATACGATATGAGCGATACTCTATATTCATATCTACCCAAGGTCGACCAATTTTATATTCCTGAATGGCTTACAATGCAATTCATTGCCAACAATTTGATCAGCTTTACCCCCCTATTTTCATATGGTACCACGATCATTAGCATTGAGAAATGCAAGACTGCTTTAGGGTTTTCAATAGATATTTGTGCCACAATGTTGATCGCTAGTATCCTAAGAATATCTTACTATCTCATTACACCGTATGAAATCACTTTGTTGAGGCAGTCATTAGTGATGATTTTTATTCAACTGATCTTGCTGAGAACAAGCTTAAAATATAGACCTGATGAGTACAAATACCAAAATCTCACCGATGTAGAGTCATTGTCACATTTGATTCACGACATATGGTTCGAGTTTTTTAGCTGCATTAATAGACCGAAATTTTTAAGTGAAGATTGGAAGAATCTGATCAAATCTCTTTCGTTCACAAATTTACTGAAATTTTCATTCAAAATTTTTTTGGCATTTTTTTATAAAATTTTGAAATTCTTTGACCCAAATTTCAAAAGAATTGGAGCGTTTTGGCAGTGGGATGACGACAAAAATTTCTGGAGGTTTTTAGCTCTTTTTGCAACTGTACAAATATTGGTCACATTTTTCATCTCTAATATTTTAAACTGGGACTCATTAGCTCAAGGACTGGGCTCTATCATAGGGTCGTTGGGTTTATTGGTGGAGTCGCTTTTGCCGTTACCACAAATCGCCATTCTTTATAAATTGAAGTCTGTTCAAGGTTTCAAATTGATCCTTTTGGTAAGCTGGCTTTGTGGTGATACACTGAAAATCACTTACCTGATATTTGGTGCGAAAAATATTTCTGCTTTGTTTGTTATTTTTGCATTATTTCAAATGTCATTAGACTTTTACATCGGTGGTCAATACATTTACTACAGATACTATTATCCAAAGTTAAGGCATCAACATCACCCTAATGACAGTAATTCGCCATCAGATGAAGATGAAAGCGAAATGTACGAATTAGATCTTTTTAATACCTTACAAAAGGATGTCGAAAAGGCCTTGAAACAGGATAGTAATGATACGTCAGATTCACCTCAAGATGACCAAGTGGGTAAATCTCAGGCACAGGCGGTAACGCTATAGAAATTTTCAGGTTTGCAAATAAAAAAAGTTGATAGAGAGGTTTTTTTATATTTTAGATATATGCATTCATAATTCGATATATACATGCATGCATATCTCGAGTACAATATTACCATTGTTGTAATTACTTGTTAAATATCGCCTCTTCTATTCATGTTTGAAAGGAAAAGAATGGTGTGGTTACACCTCGGGGAAGATATTTTCACGGGCATATGGAACTAATAAATTGAACGTCACGGTAATACTACATAATACAGTATTGGCTAAACAAAATGTGCCTGACGATATCAAAGTTTCTGTAGTGATATTCATTCCTGGTTTGCAGGCATGAAAAGATTAATATTGTCATTGAGCAATGTTCAATTATTGCCTTTTATTTAATAACATTCTACAACCTCTGTATATAATACATATAATTCCATTTGTATCCACAATTCTCTTCATGTTGAGATATATATCTTGAGGGGTATTCGTATCGCTTGTATACAATGATAATCGAGGTAAAACTCATGTACAGTAGTGCGGCATATTTTTCTTATTTAGTTTTTGTAGGCGGCATAGTATTACTTGCAGATTTTTTTAAAGTCCCTGAGCCCCAAAGTTCCAAAGCAACAAAAAAACATAAATCCTTTGCAGGAAAAGTAACATTTGGCAAAATTTCAACAAATTATGCCCCCCGAATTTAGCAGTGATCAATGTTAATTTGCCTACATGCTGATGCAGAGTTGTAGAAACAAAGAATTTTACCCTGTATGAAAAATTTTCTACCGATGTAATACAAAAATGAATCATCAAAATTTTATGACGTAGGAAAAGACAGAGAAACTTTCTATTTCTTTTCTGGAGTAAAAAATTAATTATCTATTTTACTTAAACGAAGATAGGGTTTCGTAATCACGAAAGAACAAGCAAAATTCTAGTTGACAGGTCAGTTAAGGCACAGAAAAAGAAATATTATTCATTACTATCAAGATACCGTAGAAAAGAAAAAGAACCGGGGATGAATAATAACAAAACGGGCTGCTTTTTCTTTTTCTCTTTCTTTTTCATTTGGTCCCTCTCCACTCTTTCTCCACGTGGCTTTGCTTTCCCCATATTTTTCTTCGTCAGAGAGACTACATGATAGTCCAAAGAAAAGAAACGGGGGGACGAAGAAGAGGAGAGGAAAAACCGAAATATAATTTTCCGTGAAATAGATTCTTTTTCTCCACTGCACGACTTCTTCTCCTCCCACAAAAAATGACGCCTCATAGACAGCCCCGCAGCTTCACTTTTAAGTTTCTTTTTCTCCTCACGGCGCAACCGCTAACTTAAGCTAATCCTTATGAATCCGGAGAAAAGCGGGGTCTTTTAACTCAATAAAATTTTCCGAAATCCTTTTTCCTACGCGTTTTCTTCGGGAACTAGATAGGTGGCTCTTCCACCTGTTTTTCCATCATTTTAGTTTTTCGCAAGCCATGCGTGCCTTTTCGTTTTTGCGATGGCGAAGCAGGGCTGGAAAAATTAACGGTACGCCGCCTAACGATAGTAATAGGCCACGCAACTGGCGTGGACGACAACAATAAGTCGCCCATTTTTTATGTTTTCAAAACCTAGCAACCCCCATCAAACTTGTCATCGTTCCCGGATTCACAAATGATATAAAAAGCGATTACAATTCTACATTCTAACCAGATTTGAGATTTCCTCTTTCTCAATTCCTCTTATATTAGATTATAAGAACAACAAATTAAATTACAAAAAGACTTATAAAGCAACATAATGTCTGAATTCGCTACTAGCCGCGTTGAAAGTGGCTCTCAACAAACTTCTATCCACTCTACTCCGATAGTGCAGAAATTAGAGACGGATGAATCTCCTATTCAAACCAAATCTGAATACACTAACGCTGAACTCCCAGCAAAGCCAATCGCCGCATATTGGACTGTTATCTGTTTATGTCTAATGATTGCATTTGGTGGGTTTGTCTTTGGTTGGGATACTGGTACCATCTCTGGTTTTGTTAATCAAACCGATTTCAAAAGAAGATTTGGTCAAATGAAATCTGATGGTACCTATTATCTTTCGGACGTCCGGACTGGTTTGATCGTTGGTATCCTCAATATTGGTTGTGCCATTGGTGGGTTAACCTTAGGACGTCTGGGTGATATGTATGGACGTAGAATTGGTTTGATGTGCGTCGTTCTGGTATACATCGTTGGTATTGTGATTCAAATTGCTTCTAGTGACAAATGGTACCAGTATTTCATTGGTAGAATTATCTCTGGTATGGGTGTCGGTGGTATTGCTGTCCTATCTCCAACTTTGATTTCCGAAACAGCACCAAAACACATTAGAGGTACCTGTGTTTCTTTCTATCAGTTAATGATCACTCTAGGTATTTTCTTAGGTTACTGTACCAACTATGGTACTAAAGACTACTCCAATTCAGTTCAATGGAGAGTGCCTTTGGGTTTGAACTTTGCCTTCGCTATTTTCATGATCGCTGGTATGCTAATGGTTCCAGAATCTCCAAGATTCTTAGTCGAAAAAGGCAGATACGAAGACGCTAAACGTTCTTTGGCAAAATCTAACAAAGTCACCATTGAAGATCCAAGTATTGTTGCTGAAATGGATACAATTATGGCCAACGTTGAAACTGAAAGATTAGCCGGTAACGCTTCTTGGGGTGAGTTATTCTCCAACAAAGGTGCTATTTTACCTCGTGTGATTATGGGTATTATGATTCAATCCTTACAACAATTAACTGGTAACAATTACTTCTTCTATTATGGTACTACTATTTTCAACGCCGTCGGTATGAAAGATTCTTTCCAAACTTCCATCGTTTTAGGTATAGTCAACTTCGCATCCACTTTCGTGGCCTTATACACTGTTGATAAATTTGGTCGTCGTAAGTGTCTATTGGGTGGTTCTGCTTCCATGGCCATTTGTTTTGTTATCTTCTCTACTGTCGGTGTCACAAGCTTATATCCAAATGGTAAAGATCAACCATCTTCCAAGGCTGCCGGTAACGTCATGATTGTCTTTACCTGTTTATTCATTTTCTTCTTCGCTATTAGTTGGGCCCCAATTGCCTACGTTATTGTTGCCGAATCCTATCCTTTGCGTGTCAAAAATCGTGCTATGGCTATTGCTGTTGGTGCCAACTGGATTTGGGGTTTCTTGATTGGTTTCTTCACTCCCTTCATTACAAGTGCAATTGGATTTTCATACGGGTATGTCTTCATGGGCTGTTTGGTATTTTCATTCTTCTACGTGTTTTTCTTTGTCTGTGAAACCAAGGGCTTAACATTAGAGGAAGTTAATGAAATGTATGTTGAAGGTGTCAAACCATGGAAATCTGGTAGCTGGATCTCAAAAGAAAAAAGAGTTTCCGAGGAATAAGAGATTATACTTAAACTAGCACTGATTTTTTTAAGGCTAATGGCTACTAATACTTTAATAGATGATCTTCATACTTTTTTATTTAACGATTTTTAATGATGTTTTTATTTGTACCACTCATTTATCTAGATTTTTTTAATACTGATCAAATCTTACGGACTCGACGTTAAAAAGTTCCTACATACGTCTGGTACTTGAAACGCTGCTTCGAGGTATTGACACTATAAGAATACGATCCAAATACTTACACCGCATGTAAAAATATGCCGACAATATGAATACTTGTTGATGAATGATATTTGATTTTAATCCGGCAATTTACCTCCTTTATATAATCCAATAATTGTTGATAATTAGTGGTTAGGTTGCAGTACTAATAAGAATTAAGACAAATATTCTTCTACTATATAAAAGGTGCAAACAAAACACACGCCGATCGGCCATACTAAACAAGACCAACATAATAATGGTGGAACCATTTACTGTATTTTCAATGTAACGACTCATATCCTTATACATGAGACGTCAAGTTTCTCGTTGAAGTAATAATGAATCTTTAACTTTACTGTGCCACATATCACGTAATCATATATTGTTTTTCGCCTTCAAGCATCAATGGCGTATTGTGGCTGATTACTTCATATGATCACTAATTAACTAATTATGAAAAATAATAAATAAGTCACCAACCAAGCAAGGAAATTAGCTTCAAGTAAACAGTTGGTTCTTTCTGGCGAGTTAGAACAAAATTAAACAATAATCTATCGACTAGCATTCATATCACCAATATATCGTCATATACAGCGAAATGATTGCATTTACTGGATTGAATGGATACACTTTGAAGATGAACCTTTATCATAGTTGAAATGGGATAGCTGAGAAACTTGTGCATGATTTGATGATTGTTTGGGTTCAACCGTTGGGGATAAGGACTATAATATTAGGTACACAGAAATTCCAAATATATAAGTAGCAGTGCTTTATGAAACTATAATGTCAGAGTAGTTATGTAAAAATAGAACAATTGATATGATCGTTTCTTTAATAACTCGATAAGAAGTCCTCCACGAAGAATATCAACAGTGAAATATAATCCGATATAGTGTAACGGCTATCACATCACGCTTTCACCGTGGAGACCGGGGTTCGACTCCCCGTATCGGAGTCTTCTTTTTGAAGAAATTTGAAAATTTTTTTCTTCACGTCGACCAAGGTTTTTTCCGGTCAAACATGGCCAATAAAACGGATACCATTTCTTGGAAATTATACGCTTCGAAGTATTCTCAAAAAAGGAAGTTGTCTGCAGTGAAGATTGGATATAAGGTTCACTAAACACAGAGTAGTAATTGAGCTGTAATTTGTTTACAGAACGAATCAAATCAGCGTAGTGTTACAGTTTATCTGAGACTGCATATCTTTAATCTCTATGAGCGAGAAAAAAGAAGAAGTTAAAAACGCCACCGTTAAGGTGACTGTCAAACTTCCAAAAGAAGATAACCATTCGCATAATACGAAACATCTCAAAAAGACCCAAAGTTCAAAAAATAATGATATATCTTTTGAAATCGGCAAGGAATCCAAAATTCAAACTGTTCTAGATGTGTTGGCTATGATTCCAAGTTCCAAGTACCTGACAAACGTTGGGCTGAAAACAATTGAAGGTGACTCCCAGCTATCTGATGAAGTGTCTATAAAGGAAATTGTTGGTGAGAAAAGCGAGTTAAAACTTCAATTGATACTGAAGCCATATAGCGCAAGAGAGGCTTTGAAACATGTGATTACTGTTCGCGATTTCATCGGATTTGCCCAAGAAACCTCAGATGGATTATCTGAATTTGCTATTTCTACTGGTTCAAGCTTTTCCTCGTTACCATTGGGTCCTATCAAGGAACGCTCAAAACAAGAAGAAAAAGACGAGAAGAGCGATCCAGAAGAAAAGAAAAATACTTTCAAAGATGTGACTGACGAGGAAAAACTAAAATTTAACGAGATGGTTCACGAAGTGTTTTCTAGCTTTAAGAATTCTTCAATTAACAAACTTCTCACCTCTGAATCCAACATCATCACGCCGTGCGTCAGGTCTTTGAGTTTCGCACCTTACAATCCTGTACCTCCATTTTATAGAAGTAAAGGTCATCTATTTTACCTACAAATTGTCACTTTGGAAGGCGAGAGTTTCTATATCACTGCAATTCCATCTGGATTCTATGTCAATAAATCAAACTCAACTAAGTTCGATCCTTCTCCAAAAGAAAACACTGACGAGAACGCGCACTCATCCCCGATCTATTACAGTCTATTTGACTTGATTGCTTCTCGCTCTAAAAAATTCATTTCTCATGTCCAAGCATTTGAGAAAAAACTATCTGCTTTAGATTCTACAAGCTATGTAAGACCAAGCAATACTTTCTTGCATAAACCATGGTTTGTTTCTTCATTGCCACCAAATAACCCAGATTATCTGAGGTTACAAACTGCCGCCTTGGATACCACGCCAGAAAGAAACTTTAATGATGAATTTCAAGCCATTAAAGATTTGACTACGTCAACATTACAAGATCGTATTGAAATGGAAAGGTTGTTTTCTAAAGTTGTACATGAATTTTCTGTTACTGCAGCATCAGGCGCTATGTCAATTTTTTACAGTGATTTCGTTGCAATGAACCCAGAATCTCCAACTCGGGATCAAATTTTCTTAAAAGACAATATCTTTTATTCCTATGTTTCC
>LPNX011134254.1:0-50835 GCA_001517045.1 Pseudotsuga menziesii
AGAACAATCAAACTACAATTGTTGTGCATTGTTTACTGCTGTTCATTCGATAATGAGATGGTAAAAAAAACATTTATAAATTATGAATATAGTCTTGTAAGATAAATTAATTCATACTTATCTTTCAGCATTGGTAGAAGTCTGCAACTGAATCCTAGGGTGTATAAACTTGGTGTTTAAATTAATTTTGTTTACATTAGTCTTTTTACATTTTCACAGATCAACCACTGTATGTTCACAAGAAAACAATGAAAACACCCTCGTAAGAGGATTTTGTCTCTGTGACCTACAGCCTTTTAGTTTCCATCAGTAGATTCATTTCTAGTTATCTAAATTCCAACTGAGTTCAGCTTCTCTGTCCTAAACTTGGATGTGTCTCGAAGTTCACAAACCCGGATTGATTTTAAATTCAAGTTCTGATTAACACTGATAGATCAGAGCCCAACAGCCACCTAAGGGACTATCCATTTGATGGACAACAGTCCCAATCACCGATGCCATAGTGATCAATGTATTCGATTTCCAATATGCAGTAGTCCTCAGCATCGCTGATAAATGATAAATATCGGAAGCCGAGACAACTAAGGATCCGATACGGTGGAAAATTGCAGTTGTTGGAGCCACCGATACTATGGAAAACCTTAGTTGTTGGAGCCGCCGATATAGCGAAAAAAGTTAGTTGTTTGACTGTCGATGGATAGCAATTGGCATCGCCAATGTAGTTCAAAATCCTAGACAACTACAGGTCTAACATGTCGGAGAAAAATAGATGAACAGACCGCCAATGAGCAGCGCAGAAAACTAGAGTTTTTGGCCGCCGAAACATCGGACTTTTAGTGGGGAAGAGACCCGATCTGAAAAAGAAATTTGGGTTTTTCAAGTGGATTTCTCAGTGATTTTTAACTGTTATCAATGGATTTTTCAGTAGTTTCAGGGATAAAAAGGAAGAAAATCCTAAGTGGCTGAAGTTCGCATTTCAGACCAAAATTCAGTGGTGTGTTTTGCCATCATTTTGATGGTGTGGTTTTCACACCCGAGTTCAAAATGGAGGATGTGGATAGGTGTTGGAAAGCTTATCTAGCAGGGAACAAGGGAGAGCCACCAGAATTTTATTGTGGAGTAGAAAAGTGCTAGTGATTGCTTGAAAGAGAAATGTGCTGCTGTCAATATGGCAAATCCAGGAATTGCGTGCCCAGAGGTAGCAAGAACATGAAGTCAAACTAGCTGTTGTGTGGAAGAGGAGTTCCATGTAGGGATGAGGGACTTGAAAAGGGAAATTTCTTAAACCCTATATTGCTAATTATGATTACAAGTTTTATACATGAAATGTATGAGGATATGCCTTGAATGCATAAGATATTACATGTTGGTAAGAATAGTGAGAATTATACATTTATAATGAGCCACTAATGATAATTATTGCATTGATGTTGGCATTAGTGGAAAAAAAATTGACAACATGGACATGGGTGAATATGTTGCTGATGCTGACGAATGTGACTAGCAACCCTATGGAGAAAGGGATAAGGCAACAAGTCCAGAATCAAAAGTTGGTGAGCAAATTTTGCAATCTCCTGCAAAGGACCAACCAAATTGGTAATGTCAAGGGTGTAAGTAGGACCCATGAAGGTAAGGGTTCAATTATGACAATTCCATGGAGTGGTAAAAGCAAGATATCTCATACCATGTGGGTATTTAAAATTTAGGTTGCATTCATACAAAAATGTGTCATGCCTGTATGTGTTATTATGAATAACTAATGGCTGAAATGATGAATTGATGACAATTCTGGAACCATTTCAAAAGTTGTTATGAGCGCAGGATAGTAAGTGCATGAAGAGGGTAGTCATGATCAATTGGCTACTGGAAATGCTCTATGGAAGAGCAAGGTGGTACACATGATACGCTTGTGAAGTAAGAAGTATCTGAACATTTCATTTTGGCATAAATGATGTGACCTTGCAAATTTTAGTATGACAATGATTGCGTGGTAGTATTGATATGCTAATAGTTGGAAGTATTTGAATTTTGTAATTCTGAAAATGCTTCAGTGATTGTTGCAGCAATGGAAATAGTTATATGCATCAAGACTTACCAAGTGTTTGGCTGATTGAAGTTCAGGTTTCAGGGAGATTTCTTGGAGCATGGCAATGTGAGTAAGACCATGACAAAGGTTGGAATCTACCATGTGAAAGAGCCAAACCTTATGAGAAGAGTCTCATGGCTGTGAAAATAGTTTGTATGCTGAATGAATTGTCAATTTAAAATTGTAAATTTCAGATTTAAGAAATTGCTAACAACTACTAATCACGATTGGCTTGCATAGAATTGTGTCAAGAGGATGCATTGTAAGTGGGTGTTCATGATATGCTAGTAAGCATAAGATCATAATGGGCATAGTGTTGTTGCTTACAAGAGACCCACAAATGAGGATCACCTCATTGCCAAGCAAATCAATTTCTGTAGTAGACAGAGTTGCAAATTCCTAGTGAATTTAATTACTAATGTCATTGCTTGGCTATGGAACAATCAATTTGGAATGTATTATCAGATAATGATTGACTATTTGGCTACTTGATGGATGTGCTAGGGGTATAGACTACAGGAAGACCATGTGTGATGGCCTGCAGGAGCCAAACTTCATGGGGAGGTTTTCCCCTATCTTGGAAATGGGTTTCAGGTGAAACTCCATTGGACATTTTGGAAAATGTCTCATCTACACTACATGTTTGGTAAGCAACATGAGTGAGATGGTATGGATTATGCCGGTAAGACATGTGTGAATATGAAATGTAAAAAGGGTTGGGATGGAAAACTGAGGGACTTTCAACTCAGAGAAGGGAGCCCCCATTCCTCCTTAACGAAGGAATACTGCCTTGGCAAATGGATAAGTGTTCTATGACCCCAGCTAAGAATATGCATGTCAATTTGTTAAATTCAATATGCAGAGCATGTTTTGATTTCATTTCCATTATGAAATATTGCTTGAGTATGAATAGGTCCTACATGGCACGCATCAAAAAGGGGTGCACACTTTCCCAATGTCAGATCATGAAAGGGTTTTCAATATTGATCACACCCTAGGGGGTGGATGCACTCCTGGTGTCTCAATACTTGATTGTGAATGATATGAAATGTGATTATCGTTTTAGAGCAATAATGTTGATGAGTTTATTATATTGCGTGTGCTATCAGGCTAAATAGGTACAGTCTGGTGTTGCACACTAAATTGACAATGGCTTGGGCTCATCCTACCTCCTACTGATGAGCACAGAGAAAGAGACATTCCTAAGGGACTGAAGAGCAGAGAGGGGGGTGGTTTCTTGTCTTGTATGGGGTAGTGGAATTAGAGCTCACTCCTGGAAATAAAACCTGGAAATGGTAATGGTAAATTTTCCTTCCGAGTTGGTATGAAGATGTACTGGAAGGAGATGTTGGGCTATTATATGCCTGGGGATCCATAGTAGATCCTGGACCTGAAAATGGTCATTTATTGTTGATATAAGTGCATGTGTTATTGTTGATGGTATGATAAACCCAACCATGTTGGCTTGGCTGATTGGTTTTTGATATAAGTGCATTGTTGATATAAGTGTATTGTTGATATAAGTGCAGGTGATTTGTTGACGGTCTGATAAACCCAACTGAAGGTTGGCTTGACTGTGTAATTATTTGATGTTGTGGAAATTGTGGAAATGGTACAGTGTTGGCTTGACTACCTGTAGTCTGATAAACCCAACTATTAGCTGGCTTGGATGAGTAGCCTAATAAACCCAGCAGTGTATTGGCTTGATTGGCTGCAGCCTGATAAACCCAATTGTATATTAGCTTGGCTAGATGGTCTGATAAACCCAACTGTAGGTTGGATTGACTATGCCTGATATATATATAAAAGGATGTTGTGAAGTAGCCTGCATGCCGGCCTAACATCCAAGTCCATAGGCGATCCCAAGGCTTGCAAAGCAAAGCAGGATATTGTGGACCAAAGAGGAAATGAACAATACATATAAGTATTGGATTATTTTGCAATTTCTTGCTTATGAATATACATGTGTATATGATTTGGTTATGGTTTTTTAAGCTCTTGTTTTAGAGATAAAATCCATTGAGAATAAACTAAACATGTGAATCTATTCAATGTTTGAATATAGGTATCATTGGGAGTGAGGACTATGAGAGCATCCTAGGGGTGCATGTGGACATGTGACTGTCCTAAAGAGCTCAGAATGAGTAGTAATGCAAAAGGTGCTAGTGAGACTGTGAAGGTCCTAGCAGCCGAGACAAACCATTTGGGGAGGCTCCATGGTTGAGAGGTTTGAAATAGACCGGAGACACTAAGTGTCATGACGAAGAGGGATTGGTCCAACATTCACAGTGAAGTGAAAGAGGAGGAGAGCATGAAAACCACAGTGGTGGTGTGGGTTCCAGGATGGAACAAGACAAAGAGGGGAAAAACTCTTGCTGTTCTCTCTTGCCTTTTAATTACATATACTTATGCATTGTGAAAACAAAAGATTGTTGAATGCATGTATGGTTGAAAATAGAATGTGTCTATTTGCTTAAAATAGTTATGAATGCTAGAATAGTTAAATCCCTGCCCAAGAATGGACATGAATGAGCTCATGTGCCTGTTGGGAAGGCATGAAAAATATGAAAGTCTCCTTGATGAGACTTGGACTGTCATGCCAATTGGGAAATTAATTGACTTATTTTTATATTATGCTTGGTATGACAAAATTTCAATGATGCATTTCATAGGTGAGAAAAGTGAAATCCAGTGATACACATTGATTTGGCTGGAAGTCTCCTTCAAACAATTGCCAAGACCCAAGAAAATCTTGGAGAGATGCTCAAGATACAGAAAAGTTCCTAGACTTGGGGATGAGCCGAAAGCTGAGAACAAGCAAGAGAAGCTCATGGAAGCCGAGGGGCTTGGTCCTAAAAGTTCAAGTAAATAATTGAACGTGGGACAGATATGCAAAATTTTGAAATTTTGATGTGCAAATGGTATATGCATTCCTATGTATTGGAACATCGAGGATGGTGTTATTCCAAGGGGGAGGGGATTGTAATATCCTCGATTCTGACCTCGGTTGCATTAAAATATACATGATGTATATGTTTTAATTAATCATGGTGTGGAGCTAAAGGCAAAAGCCCCACCATTGATTTGGTTGTGTTATGTTTCAACAATTGGGATCATTGTCGATGGTATATCATGCTATCCGACACATGATAGTTTTGCATCATGTAAATATGCACATTAATTAAAATAAACCTACAACCAGTTACGACGGTGCAATGTTAAATGAAAAGGGCATGATTTCCTAAGGTTGAGGGGGGGGGGGGATTTTAAACCATGAGCATATGGGGAAAGCCATGTGTCAGCCATGAAAATCCCTGATGTTGGGAATTTAATGCTGGGTAGTGGTGGGTGGTAGGCTTGCCCCCATGCACTCTCCACCAGTTGGTTCAGTCACCCGCATGGACTGGGAGTGGTCTCCTCATGCGCTTTTTGGGATTCCCAATCGATTCTGTCCACTCTCTCCATCGTTGGTTGTTCATTCCTCACGCAGAGGGCAGTTAAAAGAATCCATGATTCTATCTATGGGGGTTGGTTCTCCTTGGTCTCACCAATTGTTGGTCAGTGGATACGTTTTCCTGATTATGCAGAGATTTTGTGTTTACTCCCCCATTGCTGACTGTGTAAATGTGTCATGGCTTAATTGTTGAGAAGGGACCATTGTTTTCCCATGTTTTCTAGTTGTGTCTAGACAGTGTAATGTCCTGTTAATTCATCATGAACTGGGGGTTGTGGTTCTTTCCCTGATTTGGCAGTTTGCTGTGGTTTTTCCCCCATTGTTCATGACTATGGTCTCTTTCACGTTTTGAGCTGCTGTAGGTTGACATTGAGTTGTTTTGGGCCACGATAGGGCCAAGAGAAACTCAGGATTTGGTTCCCCCTATCCCAACTATGGATAGCCTATTTTATTATGGGTAGGCAGTGATTGGTCTTCTGATTGTGTGGACTGGGATTGAAGGCTAGGTATGCTTAAGAAACTTGGGTTTGGGAGCCACAAAGAGAGAGTTAGATGGCTGGATTTCTTCTCCACAACCCCAGAAGACCACTGGCAAGGGAATTAAAGTCCTGAGGGACTGTGAAGTAGAGAAGGGACTGATTCCTAGTGTCGGGTGTGTGTGTGGGTCTTAGGAGTTAGGATAGCTCTAGTGTAGGTGTCCTTAGCTCTTCCATGAGCTCACTAGCTTAGAATTTAGCTTCTCCCTACTCCTTGATATCCTGATAAACCCTATTGTGTGGGCTTGGCTACTTTGTGTACCTTGGCTATGTGTAAGCCTGCTTTGACCCTTATTCCTTGGGGAATCATACCCAGCACAGGGGTGGCAGTGTTGCTGAGAGATTGATGAGCACGCTGGACTATGGTTGGGTGGAACGTTGTAGCAACGTAGTTGGTTGTGGGATAGTTCTCATAAGATAAGTATTCTTGACTAATCTGTTTTGCAATCATATTTACTGTTAATGAATTATGATGTTGGACATGTTAAATTCTTAAATGTATATGAATGAATGTTGTTTTGCTTCCTCTATGTATATGAACGATTATGCATCTCATCAGGTTCTATGTTTTAAGAATTTTATTTCAACATTTATATGCATGTTCTTGTTCATGGGGATAGTTGGCCGTATGTTGGTGTAAAGCAGCATCCTCTTTCTCGGTCGGAGGGTCGAGGACATTACAAGCTCATCATAGCTATCCTCTCCAAATTGGATCCAAACTATTCTATCTTTGTTTCATCATTCCACATGGGGAAGCTAACAACCCCAAACTGGAAAATGCCTTCTCTTGATGCCTTCATCAAGACCCTTACAAATGAGCATGATAACCTTGTTTAGATGGGGATCCTTAGATCCTCAAATGATCAATATTTTTTTGCTACGGGGCCAAAGTATTTGAAAGGAATAGTTAAGAAGAAGAATTGAAAGGCTAAAGTAGATGCTCCAAATCCTAAAGAAAAGAACCAGCAAGAGGAGCCTTCCGGCTCTAAGAAACATAAGAACAAAGGACATCAAGGCAAGGAGAAAGTTAAGTGTTCTTACTGTGGGAAGGGATTCCACCCTAATCATGCTTGCATGAAGAAGAAACTTGATGAGATGACTTCTATCCTCAAGAGAAACAACATCAATCTCCCTGATAATCTTCAAAGGTGAGATAATCAAGATCAGGATCCACAGCAAGAAAGAGGTCATGCTCTCACGGAAAGCAACTCGAAGCCCACATCTCTACTCATAGAATCTGGAGCTTTGACTCACATGATGGAAAGAAGAGATTATTTTTCCTACCTATACACTGATAAGAGAATCCCCATCCACATGGGAGATGATTCCACCATCATATCGAAAGGACAAGGTACAGTAAATCTTGAACATGGCACCTTTTTCAATGCTCTGTATGTACCCGCTCTAACCTCCAACCTCCTTAGTGTTTATAAAATGACTCATACTAGATTTCCCAAGAGAATAAACTTCAGCCCCAATGATGTGGAAAACAATGAGATTTCATCTGGAAAATTTGTTACAGAAGGCCTTTCAAACCATCATGCAAAATCCTATAAGTTTTCCCTTTTTTGGTGGTTGAAAATCCCACCACTCTTCTGAATCCTCTTCTGAATCATGGAAATGAGGTTAGTATACTCTAGCATAAGAGATTTGGTCTTTTAAATTTTAAGTACTTGCAGAAACTACAGAAAAATTCCATGGTTGAATGCCTCTCGACAATTAGAACTACCAAAGGAATTTTCAAGGGTTGTGTTGTGGGAAAACACCCTCAGCATAAGTTTGATCGGGGGAAGGACTGTCATGCATAAAATATCTTGGGGCTGCTGCATTCTGATATTAGTAGATCAATTCCCATCACATCCATGAATAGATCTCGGTATGTACTCACTTTCATAGATGATTTTTCTACAACACCTGGGTGTTTTTCATTAAGAAAAAATCTGAAGTTTTAGAGGAATTCATCGAATTGAAAGGACTGGTTGAGAATGCCTCTGCAAAAAAGATCAAATCCATGAGATATTATAATGGCAGGGAATATATCAGTACTAATTTTCTGAAGATATTTTCCAACAATGGGATCAATATCCAACATTCTGTCCCCTACACCTCTCAACAAAATGGTGTAGCGGAAAGGAAAAACCGCTCTCTAAAGGAGATGACCATATACATGCTAGAAGCAAAAGGATTGGATGCAAATTTGTAAGCCGAGGCCATGAATGTTTCTTCACACATTCAGAATAGAGTACCTCACTCCTCCATGAAGGGTAAGACACCTTTTGAATCCTATTTTGGACACAAGTCGGATGTATCAAATTTCATGGTGTTTGGGTCCACTGCATGGGCCCGGATTCTGTCTGACAAGAGGAAATATTTGCAACCAAAAAGTGTTGAATGTTTTTTTATTGTATATCTTGAATAATATTAAGGATTCAAGCTTTTGAATATCATAAGAAAACAATTTTTCATCAAATTAAGTGTTAATTTTGATGATCCTCTCCAAGATGTAGAGCTAGTTGAAGAAACTTTTGTTGATCTTCCTTCCTATTCTACTGACAATTTGGATGATAAAAGTGGGAGGGATGACTCTGATTTTGTAGAAATGATATCTGATATCAGTGATAAAGAAATATCATATTCATATTAATATTCTGAAGTGCAAACAAATCTCGCAACTTGGGCCAAGAAGACACTTTCTTCTGTTGGGGAAAACATTGGAAATACTGCTGATCCAAGAAGAACCTGGTCTGAATTTCAAAGAGAAGGTATTGTGCTATATTTCCATGATGATTTACTATCCAATACATTTTATTTAATGATATAATCATATACTAAGTCTTACTACCATGCTTGGAAATATCCAAGATGGCAAGCTTCCATGGACGAAGAGTTTAATTCTCTTCGGAAGAATGCTACTTGGGAGCTAGTTTCCCTTCCACCTTGGAGGAAATTAGTTCAATGCAAGTGGTTTTTTCAGACAAAGGTTTCTGCTGATGGAAAAATCTGCAAGTATAAGGCAAGGCTGGTTGCAAAAGGGTTCTCCTAGGTCCAAGGAGTGAACTACCATGAGACCTTTGCACCGGTGGCAAAGATGGACTCCATCTTCCTAGTTTTGGCAATTTCTGCATCTAAGCACTAGGAGGTGAAGAGATATACATGAATCATACTGAGGGATAAATTTCAGATCCTAATTTCATTTGTGAATTGCAGAAGTCTTTATATGGGTTGAAACATGCCCCAAATCATGGTATGCCAAGATGGATGCCTTTCTGCTTTCATAAAACTTCCAAAGGTGTAAGTATGATCCAAATGTTTATATACAGCAGTATGATGGTCATTTTCTTATAATATTTTTATATTTTTATGATATATTGATTAATGGTAGCATACTTGCTTCCATTTCATTCATAAAAACTGCCCTCCATGATGCATTTGAGATGAGCGATTTGGGCTTGTTGAAACAATTTTTGGGGCTCGAAATTGCACAAAATTTTGATGGGATAATGGTAAATCAGTATAAATAAATTTCAGACCTGTTAGTGAAGTTTAACATGGCTGAATTCAAGTATGCTCCATTCCCTTTCCTCTTAGGAGTCAGCCTTGAAGAGGGAAAAAACACTCCACCCATGGATTGCACTATCTACCGCCAGTTGATTGGTAGCTTTCTTTACTTGACTCATTCACGGCCTGATATTTGTTATGATGTGAATGATGTATCAAGATACATGTAGTATCCTCATGACCTAAATGGGAAGGAAGCCAATAGGATCCTTCATTATATTCAAGGCAGAAGATCCCATGACATTCACTATGTTGCAGATTCGGAGCTATAGTTGGTTGGATATACAGATTTAGATTGGGAAGGAGATTCTACTAATCGGAAATCCACTTCCAGATATGTCTTTATGTTTGGTGGTGTCCCCATTTTATATTTCAGAAAAAACTAGGCCTCCATTGCATTGTCTTCAGCAGAGGCCGAGTACACGAGGAGCAGTGAATGCTTGCATCCAAGTTGTTTGGTTGCAAGGAATTATTTCAGAGTTTGATTTTGGTAGTGCTTTGTCCACTGTCATATTTTGTGACAATAAAAGTACTATTAATATATCCACATATCCAGTTACTAGGTATAGGACCAAACACATAGATATTCACATGCACTACATCAGGGAGCTGGTGCATTAGAGGACCATAGTTCTGCAATACTGCCCTACAGATGAGAATATTGCAGATATCTTCACTAAGAGATTTACAAAAAAAAAGTTCACTTACCTCCATTCATTATTTGGGGTGATTTCATCAGGGTGATCAAATGTTTCTTCAGTGTTCAGCTTGAGGGGAGGTTTTGTTCCCACTAGGTTTTCCCTCTTTCCTCACTTAGATTTATTTTTGAACATTGTTAGAGTTACCTCTTTGTACAGGGTGACCTATTGACATTTTTTATGGGGCCCTAGCATTTTATGCATTTCATTTTTACTCCTCTTGAGTATAGCTTAAGGGAGGGTGTTGGAGTCATTACCCAACATGCACACTTATTTGGTCAATTTTGGCCTATTTACCCACTATCCTAAGTTTAATTGACTTACTTGGAATCAAATGAGCACACTATGGCATTGGCATGAGCACACCCATGCCTTCCTTCAATAAAGGAGGAAAACTAAGACTTCACCTTCAATCACGGAGGTTAACTGGGATTCCTCCTTCAATCAGGGAGGCTAACAGGGCTTCCTCCTTCAATCAGGGAGAAATTCTGGGGTGAACCCAGTGTCATAAGTGAACCTAATTGCTAACTGATTGTTGTTTCACCTAACAATCTATTAAGCTAAGTTGTAAAGGTGCCTCCATCTATTATTTGTCTATTTTTTGCCAATATTTATGAACTGGAGTCAACTATGGTGCCTCCAACCAGTTCTGATGACAAGTGGCACTTCAGTTAACTCCATCGGAGCTACTTGGAGTTATGGATGCACTACCACATTGAGTTGGGCATGCAGTTACATGTGTTGAGTCACATTCAATTAGACTCATTCATGTATTGCAATCTAATTTAGTTAGGACTTAGTGTGAGGGTCAATTTTGATTAGATTAGTGGTTAACTAAGTGTGCTGAGTGTGTCTAACATTCATTTAAGATACACTCATCCATGTAATTTGAACGAACTCATTGAGTATTCAAATTAGCTTGGAATTCATGCATCCTGCATGACACTATATTGTATTATTCATTCTTTTACTGATAATACAGAACTGCAACCTCCTATTGTAGTACCGCTGCATCATTTCATGTGTAATTTGTCAATTGAATCACTTGTGAGTTTATACTTTGTCCCAATATTGTTGTGACAGAATTAATAAGAACGCACCCAAAAATACTTTTACTGTTGTTGAACATTTCCTCAAATCTTTATTTTCAGGCATCCACTATGCTTTGAGATACTCCAAGAAATGACTATAAAATCTCTCATCCAAGATATTTGACACATTCAATGCACATGTCTATTGTTGTTTGTTTCAAAAGGATTCCCTAGAATAGGGTTGCTTCACCCCTGCAACAACCTTTACTATACTTGTAGATGATGATCTCATAATTTTCTTTGTCTTTCTTATGATTCTCAAAGGCATGCTTATAGTTGGAATGGTTTGAAAAAGTGCCCTGAACAACCTAGGACAGTTATATGTGCTTAGATTGACTTTTAATGTTTTTTTCCAATGCTTCCTATGTGAATGTTGATTTCTAGGAATTAGTGCTTAGTGTTGTTTCTTCAAAAGGTACTACCCAACATACTTCTTAATTACTATTTGAAATTCCTAAAATCACTTTTTTATGGAAAAGCACACTACCACAAACCCATAAATGATTCTTTCCCTTTCTTACTGCTCCATGAGTATGAGAAAGTCCATAACTTCGGTAGCTTGATGATGTGTTCCCAACAAATCTTATTTGATGTTGGATTATCACCATCATGATGAGAACACCCATTAACATGCACATGCATAGGGAACCCATACAAAATGGGTAGTTACACGTAACATGACCCATCAATGTTCTTTTTTACTAGATATTCATTGAAGATATTTAGTTTACTATGTTTCTAGTTTCATCATGGTTACTTTTGGTTTCACTATTCACAGGCAGGAAAATGTTGTTGATGCAACATGGGATTCATTCATGAGTGTTTCTACACAACTTGCCTCATAATAGCTGAATTTTAGTTGGGAAACCTAGATCTCAAGCATATGTACAAATCAGATACAATAAGATATTCCTCTGCACTCCATAGTTGTTTCTCCCATCATGCACAACTTTCCTATCAAATTTCCAAGGTCTTCCTAGCATAACATGGCACACATCCACAGGTATGATATCACAAATCACCTTGTCTTGATATCATCCTATTTGGAATTCCACTTCACTTTGTTTTGTAACCAGCAATTGGTGTCCCTTATGCAACCATGATACTTTGTAAGGTGTTGAATGCTTGAATTTCCTAAGGTTTAATTTTTCCACCATTTCAGTGGACACCAAATTTTTGGCGCATCCACTCTCAAAAACTACTTCGCAACATTTCCCTTGAACTTTGCATGTAGTGCAAAACAAGTCCTTCCTTTATGAAGACTCTACCACCTCCTTCTATGGTTCCAATAACACTTTGTTCATAAGAAGAGCCTCCCCAATTGTTAACACAAAATATTGCTCAACTAGCTCTACATGGCCTAAACCATGTACATACATATTTTTCCTATCCTTTTCCCCTCATTTTGACTTCCATAACTAAGTTTTAACCTTATGGTCTCTCCAAAAGCTCAAAAAATATCAAAAAGGGCTTAAAAAACCTAAAAAGTGCTTAAAACTCCTCAAAAGAGCTAAACACTCACAAATGGGCTTAAAAACCCCAAAAAGGGATAAAAACCTAAATAGGGCTTAAAACCCTAAATAGGGTTCCAAAACCCTAAAAGAGAGAAAAGGAAAAGAATAACTATAAAATAGGGTGGAGGCATCCATCACAAGATTCACTTATTCCTTCCTGCCATTATTATATTTCCATGAGTATGTTGAGAAACCATCATTCTAAAAATACTCACATTTCCAATCATTCCATTGCCCCACCTCCTCCCATTTTTGTGTGTTGAGTCATCATTCATACTACCAAAAACTATGGAGAGGTGGTTTCATTCTGAGTTAGGGCACGATGGCCCACTTTCAAGGAAATCGGAAGGTATAATTGTCTCATTGTTGGTTATTTAGTTTTATAGATTGTTTATATTTTTGTATTTTTGTTAGTAATAGTTTGTTTGCATTTATTCCTTCCATTGTGAACTCTACCCTTCTATCTCTTTGACGGAAGGGAGGTGCATTTGCACGTATCTAGGGTGAAAACTTAGATACACAAACCTCTGGTGCATTTTCTACCATAGGAGCTTGTGCCTCTTCCTACTTTCCTTGTGCAACATAGTTTCCTCTTTGTCCTACATTTTCATTGTCAGGGAATTCATAGGACCAGTGGCCTAGCTTGTTACATCTCTAACATTGGTAGACTAATTCTCTACCTCTATGGTAGGATCTTCCAACTCGAGGTTCATCTCCTTTCCCTGTTTGATATTGTTGGTTAAAACCACTAGCTTCATCCTTGTAGGTTGGAAATTTCTCTCTTCCATTTGTTTGTCCCTTTCCCTTGGTAGATCCTCTTCCTATAGCCAAGGTTTTCTTTCTAGCTATCTTCTCTTTTTCCCTTAGAGAATATTGATAAGCCCCTTACATAGTGTTAGGAGATAACATACTAATCTCATCCTTAATCTCCCTTCTTAACGCATTGATGTATCTAGCTATCTTCTCAGAGGTATCTTCATTGTAACCTGCTCTTAAGTTTACCCTGTAAAACTCTTTTTTGTACTCTCTAATAGTCAGTGACCTTTGTATAAGGCCTTTCAATCTAGTCACAACTAGTTTTATCTTCTTATCCTCCTCTATCTCTTCATAATCAAAGTATCAATCTCACTCTCCTATCTAGTCTATCATCCCTTCTACTGACAAATTCCCATCATAAGTAGTAAAGGAGGGTTTTGGTATAGATATGGAACCTAACACAGACCTTAGAAACTTCATCTTAGTTGTTTCTGGTGTGGCCTCTTCTTCTTGGTCACCACCCTCTACTTCTAATTCACTATCATCTTCTAGGTCTGGCTCTTGTTTCCTAGCCAGCTCCATAGCTTCCATTCTAGCCCGCATAGCCCTCAATTGTTTCCATCAGTTCAAAATTTGCAACGGGTCTACCTCTGACCTACTCTACCTCCTCTCATTTGCATTTCCATTTTATTGTTTTCTTTTATTTTTAATGCGCGCATAATAAATGTATCAACAACCATCTAGTAAATTCATAGAATATAAGCATGAATCAATGACAACAACACAATGTTGCTTCACTTTATTTCCTTTTCTTTATCTAACCATATCGCTACCCCTATCAACCCTACTTCCAGGTATAACTCTCAGCTATTTAAATATTTTGAATACATTTAATTCCCGCACTTAATGGACATAATTCCAGCAAGTATTGCATTATGCATGCAAGAGTAAGATAAATTTCCTGCAACTAGTTATACATGCCCATAGGGTAGAAGATAAATTCCCACTGAACCCAAAAATGCCTAAAATAGAAGTGGAAAGATTCCTGCAGGAGGTGTTGAAATGTCAACAGATCATTGAAATGCTCATGACATGTAAAGAAACAGCCACATAAGTATGCAAGAACCCACACATGAAGACTATATGTTTGTGACATGTAAGGTCATTCCCACATAATGAATGTATCAACAGTCATCTAGTAAATTCATAAAAGGTAAACATGCATCAATGGCAACATCACAATGCTGCTTCACTTTATTTCCTTTTCTCAACAGGCTCCAGACATTTTTCCAAATCATCTGCTTATCCAATTTGGATAATTGATGTAAATGTAGTATGCAACTTAAATGTGGGCATATTTAACTAGGTACGGTCATTTTTAGTGCACCTATGATGCCATGATCAAGAATACAATTGAAACAAATCAAGGACTTATGGAAATTCATATCCATCCAATTGGTCGTACAATATAGTTGAAGAATATCTTTGTAAGCTCAGGCTTTCCATAACAACTTTACTTTAGCTTTACTTGTCAAGTGTTTAACTTTATCATTGAAATTCTCGTGACATGTAAGGACATGCCTACATAATTAATGTATCAACAATCATATAGTAAATTCATAAAATGTAACCAAGCATCAATGATAACATCACAATGCCGCTTCACTTTATTTTCTTTTCTTTATCTAACCATACTACCCCCCTTATCTATATGTATACTAATTGCTCCCCCTGAAAGCTTGCTGGTCTATTCATATGAAGATATTTAATTTGTCTCACATATATCTTCAGAATTGATGAAACCTAATATCTTACAAATGTAGATTTCTGCAAACATATTGTATCTAATTTATTTCTGCATTTTACTTCATCTATTATTATGGCTTCTTGTGGGCATTTTTCAACATTTTGTGCATTTTTGTGGGAATTTGTTTAGATGTACATGCATATGTTTGAGGCCTGTAGGAATTTTATAAAGTAGTGTAGCCATTTTATCATTCCAACAAGAATTTTCAAAATGGTTGTGCGAATTTCTCCAAATTAGCCAGTTATCCAATTTGGAAAATTGATTTAAATGTATTTTGCAACTTAAATGTATTTACATGCATACTGAGTGTATGCAAGTGAATATGAAAATCACCTCATATGTGCTCATAACTGGAACGCTCTAAACAATAAAGTTGTCAATGCAACATAATTAGGAAACTTGTTAAGAGGATGACTAACCATCCCCCCCCCCCCCCCCCAAAAAAAAAAAGACTCAATCTCTCCTACCTGCTCTTGTGCCTCTTGTAATCTTTATGTAACCTATCTGGGTCTTTTGACTAGAATATAAGGAAAAATAGTATCTCTACTTGTGCTAGAATTTGACAATCCATATCTGATTTATTTGGAATCTATGGATCAATATTTCGGGTAGCAAGGTTCTCTACCTCGTCAATGTCTATTGGAGACCCATAAGGCTTAGGGGACCTTGCATCCTGATCAAATTTGACATATTTACATACACATATATTCTATAGGGATTGAATGTAAACTTTGGAGTCCTTAGAAGTATTTTCATATCCCACATAAATTTCTTTCAAACTAGAGGTTTGGAACTTGGACAATGTTTATAAGGGTAATAATGGAACCCCATCCTCCTCTCTTGGCACCATACTGGTCATATAGGATGGGTTCAATTTTGGATTTGCTGTGCTTACTAGTACCCTAAAAGGCGTATGATACATCCTATCCATCCATCAATAGGAAAGTCAAGGCATGGATATCGTGCACATGAATTAGATAAGCCATGTCTAGCCACAAGGTGTTCCCATGCACTCAACTAATAAGGAACTTGGTGCATCTAGCAGTGTCCCTAGTGGTGCCAAATACTACTAGGTCAAGTAGATATCATTGTGAGAGAGACCACATTTCAGAAGGGGTGCACCACAAGAGAAGAGAGACACTAGTATTCAGAAAGTGTGCATAGTGTATAACTTCCATGTAGGTCTATATAAGTGTCTATGCAGCCTCCACACAAGTCTCAGAATTTATGTTGGTGGGTAACATATGGAGGTTGGTGAGCTGTTTGAGACTAGTTATTTTACACTAGAATTCGTAGCAAAGATTGTACTTTAAATCTTGGAATACCTCTAGGATCTTACAATGATATTGGTAGGAAACGAGTATTAGAGACTAAATTTTCTCCTCGAAACTGATGTCCTCCTAAAAACTATAGAGGATAGAATATATATTTCAAGCACATAGCTTATTACTTATTAGTATAGGATTTATTTAAGTCTTGAGAAATATTATTAGGAAGAAAAATGAGAAAATGGCACACATGCATCCTCAAAGGATTGAGAAACATCCATCCAACCCATACCTCCTACTTTCAACGGAATCCTTATATCACATCTTACCTCAATTTTCCTACCTCATAAAACTTAACAAGTGCAATATTTCAGCTCTATGTTATGCTACCTCGGAATATGAAGTTTGACCCATTCCCATCCTAGACTAAATAGCATACATTATCATGCTCAACATTCAATAAATTAAGTTTGAACACTCGATATTTCATTAGATGGGCTAGATTAAGAATGTCTGATAATGGTAGAATCTCCATTGGATGGCATCAAAGGACTAAACACTATGCTCCAAGGTATGAATCGTCCCTTACAAAATCACCTTCTAGGTTGCCAAAATAAAAAACTTCAGAGAATACTTTATTATATATATAAAACTTCTCAAATTACCAATTTGTATTTATTTTATATTATGATCATATTTCATACTATCTCTTTCTCCCATATCTTGAGAGAATTCAAATTTCCTAAACCATTTTGAAATTAGTAATCAAAGATGGAGGTCTTAATATTTGGAAACTCTATTGTCTTTTTTCTAGTCAAAGTGTTTTGAAAGTTCGTACATTTTATAAATGGAATGTTTTGTTAAACAGAAGACTATAATAAGTAATTATAGTCTTGGATGAAGGAAATTCTTTGTTTTTATGAAATATATTTAAGGCTAAGAAATGCATATTTAAACACATGATCGCTTTGATCTGTGGATTTATGGCTGCTCTTACATGTATAATAAGTTACCATACGCTGCCTTAGTTTCATAGATTTGGATATGCCTCTGTTTTCTTGTTGACTCAAGGTGTTTTAATGTTTTTTGTTGCTTAGAAATGCTCCCAATGTGCCCAAAACTTTCACACACTCCTGCATGGGTGCTCAGAATTGGAAATCAATCCTCAAATTCAACCCAACATTATGAATTAGGCCTATTACTGCTAAAATTAACCCATATTTAAAATTGGTGTTCTTCATTGTTGATTAGATACAAAATCATGGAGAATTAAGGTTGCTTTCACACCCAGGTTTTCCTAGACTTGAGGGATCAGACTTCTTGCTACTATTTCACACACATAGGGCTGCTGAGATTTGAGAAATTAATGCCTAGAATGCTGCTACAAGTTTATTTTATGCTCGTAAAGCTTATATAGGTTTCTTTTGATTCTATGTTCCAAGAGCCCTAACGTGCAGTCTACCTACACCATGATACATTTCCCTAATGTTCCTTGGTGATAGTTTAGGCACTAGGGTACAAACTAAATAAATATGGAAGTTATAAGTGCACCGAAGCAACTGATGAGAGAGTAGAATTGTTTAGGATTTGTTTTCATCTCTTTTGTAGCATGGGGAGAGGCCCTATAAGGTAATTATTTGAAAGAATCACCCTCCTATGGTATCCTACAACAATACTTAAATATAAGCAACAATCCCACTGTTGGTGAAATCCAAAGAACCCTAAATAGTAAATTCATAACAACACTGAAGGGGAACACCTAAGAAATACTTTTAGGCAGCTTCTAGTATTTAACCTTAGTCATATCAGTAGACTTGTAGCAAGGATCCATGGCTACATGATGTAGGAGAATAGGGTCAAATGATGAAGTCACTTATGACTTCACAAAGTTTAGTGGAATCTTCTAGAAGAGAGTTCGGTCTCTTGTAATTTTCTGTTTTTTTTAAATAGATGATTGAATAAGTGGAGAAGGACTCTCGATCCTTTCCAATGTAATATATAGGGTTTGTTTTGACACATAGAGGTGTTTGAATAATCTTAGGAGTTAGTTAATGAGTTAGTTAGTTGAGTCATAAGTTTCAATCCTATTCCCATGGATCTGAAACAAAATTTCTTTTCTTTTTTTTGTATTTAAACACAGTAGAAATAAATTGTAAATAGAGCTGGAAGTAGCTCAATAGATTTTGGGATAGCTCATAGAAACTTAGAATAACTTGAGAATCTTGGATATCTTGGAGGCTTGTAGATCCTGAGAGAGAGGTAGTATATTGATCTATGGAAAACCTCGAAACTACTTGTTCTTTGAGCAGAAGCGACAGTGTATGGGTCTGTACTCTGTTAAGATCAATTTTATTTCAGGTTGAAGCTTTGGAAGTTTTAAATGTTTTTTCTCTTTTTAATGTTTATTATTTATGTTTATTATTTTTAACGTTTATTAACATTTTAATGTTTATTATTTTTAACGTTTATTAATATTTTAATGTTTATTATTACTTTAATGTTTATTATTTCTTTCTGGGTGGTTTATTTTTGTTTTTGGGAGCTATGAGTATGGGAGAGATTTATTTTCCATGCCAGGGAATACATCCACTATCAAGAAGAGTTTAAGCACATTTACAAGAGCACAATATGAGTGTTGGTGTTTTATCCAAGGAAAAACTTTCTCTTAAGATGGGAAAGCTCTCCTATATTGAGAGGTTGGATGGAGAGTCTTTTGGGAGCAATACCATCCTGTTCTTTTAAGTTATGTTATTCAACATACTTGTTGTGGCTTAAGCATCTTTCTTAGTAAAGATTAGAGTTTTTTTTAGCCTTTGAATATGTTCTATTGACTTCTCCTTTTGATGATTTTTTTTCATGGCATATAAATGCCTTAGTTCAGGGGTGTTTTCACTTTACCCCCTAGGTGCTTCCTTCGATAACACTTAAGGGATATTTATGTGCTTCTTTGGACTGTGTGGAATGCATTTTTGGTGTTGGATTGAGGCTTTCCTTTGTACACCCTTTGATGATGGGTTGTAGGATACTTTTTTGACATGGACTGGGTACTTTGTATTGATAGAAGTATAATATATAAGATATTTTTGACGTTCTTAAAACCAATTGAAAATGTAATTTTTCCGTTATTGAAAGTGTTTGTTGTTTCTACCAGTTGGGATTCCATGATAGATTTTTGTTCTCTATATATTATTGATTATGTTTGCTATTTATTATTTTAAAAGTGGTTAAAATTGTGAAAAGGGTAACAATCCCGATTCACCCCCCCCTTTCAGTATTGTACAATATTGTAGCATTTAAATGATTATTTTATTAAATGATTATGTTATTAGGAAGATGAGATGACCACATGATCTTCCTTATCCAGTGATGATGATTATGAGATACCACTCTTTGTATGAGACACATGAGACGTATGACCACATACAGTTGAGAAGGACGAGTAACCTACCCTCAAGTTGACTTGATGTCCAAACTGTCTTGTCCTTTTTTCCATGTTATCATCATTTGTGATCAACCTTTACATTCCTTTTTGCAATGTCATCATCCTATGTCATCAACATCCTTTTTCCTTTACTGTCGTACCTGTCATCTCAATCCAAGTGGTCGTACAATATAGTTGAAGAATATATTTATAAGCTCAAGCTTCCCATAACAAATTTACTTTAGTTGTACCTTTCAAGTGTTTAACTTTATCATTGAAATTCCTGTGACATCTAAGCACATGCCCACATAATGAATGTATCAGCATTCATCTAGTGAATTCATAAAAGGTAAGCATACATCAATGACAACATCACAATGTTGCTTCACTTTATTTTCTTTTCTTTATCTAACCATATTGCTCCCCCTATCAATATATTGACTAATTGCTCCCACTGAAACATTGGTGGTCCATTCATCTCAAGATATTTATTTCTGTATTTTACTTCATCTAATTTATGTAAACACATTGTAGTTAATTTATTTATGCATTTTACTTCATCTATTGCTATCGTTTCATGCTGGCATTTTCAACCTTTTTGTGCATATTTGTGGCCATTTTTCTGGACATGCGTGCATATGTTTGACGTCCATGGAAATTTTATAAGGTAGTACAAGCATTTTATCAATCCAACGGGCATTTTGAAACTAGTTGTAGAGAATTTATGAACAGGTTGTGGACATTTTTCCAAATTAACTACTTATTTGATTTGGAGAATTGATGTAAGTGTATTTTGCAACTTAAATGTGGTCATATTTAACTAGTTGCAGGATTTTTTACTGGCTGTGGGAATTTTTACTCTATTTCCATGTGGGCATTTTTACTCTCAAGTGCAAGCATATTTGAGGTTTGAGGATATTATTGAGTCTCGACCAACATTTTTCTCCTCAACTTGCGAGCATATTGGGGACCTTGCGTGCATTTTAATGACATCTCCTTCACTCATGCTAGCATTTTTCTTCTTCCTGCATGAATTTTTCTGAAGCTTTCTCACAAGTATTGCATTATGCTTGAAATACTAAGATAAAATGCCCGCAAATAGTTCAACATGTCCACAGGGAAATTTTCAACCTTCTGTGCATTTTTGCGTGTATTTTCCTTCCATATGCTATCATTCTTTACATCAACTAGAAGGATGAGCCAAAAAAATTTTTGAATACTTGTTCTATACTTTGAAAGACTTGTCCACATCAGTTGCTTTCTGCATTCTTGCACCCTTGTGTTCACCTTAAGAGCCCTCGTTAGGTGCCATCCACCATATCTCTACCTTATATTACTTTTTTTGGAGTTCTTTGTTGTCATATTTTATTGTGATTTGGTTGTACTGTTGTGCTGCTACTTTTTTTTATTTGTGAGGGTTGGATAATCTATTTTATGGTCTTTTCCAGTTCTTGGTTCTCTCCTTTCACAGGTATGTTGGTTTAGTTGAGTCTCATGCAAGTAACCTAACGCTAAGAGGTTGAAGTCTGTTTAGAAGCATTTTTCTAAGGATAAGGGAGTTCTTCCCTAACATATTATGTTGAGTTATCTTATGTTGACTTTATAATTGGTTCAGATCTGATATATCATGCTACTGTTATATATTGGTGTCTTTGACTAACAACTTAGTTCTGATATAGATTGCTAATGTTATTAGTGTTATTGTTTTAAGTACATT
Organism: Pseudotsuga menziesii; assembly: GCA_001517045.1. Taxonomy (NCBI): domain Eukaryota; kingdom Viridiplantae; phylum Streptophyta; class Pinopsida; order Pinales; family Pinaceae; genus Pseudotsuga; species Pseudotsuga menziesii. The sequence goes on from LPNX011134254.1 coordinate 21,907, forward strand.
AATGGTTATTGTAACTCATTGTTTCTGGGACATGTTGGACATGAAGGATATTTAGGTGTGATTTTTCTATGTTGGACATGGTTGTTTTATTGTTTTAGCTTTGAGTTTGAATATTTAAGAAAAGTAATTATAAAATACAAATGAGTTGAATCTACTTGAGAGTTTGCAGCTTTCCTCAAAATGAGTTGAAATATTTGCATTAAACATTTTTATAGATCTTGTGTCTTTAGAGTGGCGCCTTGTGCATTCTAGTGAAGTGAAAGACAGATAAGTTCTTGCTCCTGGTATAGGACTGGGATGGGGTGCTACTAATGGTGTATTTTGCTCGAGGTAATTAATTTTGGATAATTTTATGATGTATGAGTTAATAGTATCATTCACTGCCAATATTCTGGATAACTCAATTGAATGATATGTAGCATATTCTCTAGTTAGTTCTTAAATTCACATGGATATTTAGACAAACATCATAGTGATGAGTCATCCTAAGAAATGTTAATATCTGTTAACGATTCATACATTCAAATTTTTATTAGATATGAGTAAATTGAGATCAAGGGGCATATTTACCTCCATTAAGAAGTCACTCTTATTGACCTTTCCATGAATACATCATGTTATAATGGGTAATTGTGTTTGTGGTCTAATTCTAGTCAAATAGGATAGAAATGTTTTAAATATAAGTTCCAAGGAGTTACTATTTTCCTTCCTGAATATCCAAACAATGAACACATATATGTTTATTTACAACATTCATGTTGTTGTTTTAATTTGTGAAAGAAAAATCACACACATTTCTCAAATCAAAAGTATTATATATATCATCTATCGTATACTCACTTGGCATCTTAATTGATAGAAAATAGTGTTCTACATTAGTTGCTACAACTATAGTGTATACGCAAAAGGAAGAGGAGATCACTAACTGATGCATAGGAAGAGTGTTTCAGTAATTATCTTTTTCTATTTATGAATGAGCCTATATTTAGTGTACGTTTTTTTCTCTCTCAATAGTCACTTGTTTTCAGTGAAGATAACTTTAAAATTTTTATGGTGGATATTTTGGTTTTTTACCTTCTTAATCTTATATTACCCAATTATATGCATATAAATGACACCAATGCTAACTTTAGTGACTTTGAATCCTTTTTCAGCTTTATGAGTTGACATTTCATAGGACTTAACATTTGAAGAATCCATAAAATGAAAATTTACAAGTGAAGGTATTTGGAAATCCTGACAAGGGTATTCTCGATTTTTACATGTATCACGACTTGGCTTGTTTTTTGTCATTGCATGAGAATAATATCTATATCAACATGATTAAGGGTAATTGTTTATATCAATCTTATATCTGATCTACAACCATTTTCTTAGATCAATTTAAACACAAGCTCTTTTCTGCAAAACATCTTACTTGTCTTTATGATAATCTTAGTATTCTATGTTGTTTGTCTATGCTCACATTTTGAGTTTATCTTTGATGGTCATTTTAATAGAGTTATCTTTTCTATCAGGATGTTCCATTGTGGCGTTGCTTGAGTAGTGACTGTGAAGGAATGCTTGTTTTATTTTAGAAAATTAGGCCTTATTCTTGGCATTGAATGACCAGTATTTTATGGGTATGTTGTTAGATAAACAAGTTTAAAATAATTAACACCATTTTTTATATCAATATGCTCTTAGTCCTCCAGTGAATGGTTTTATTAATCTTGCATGTTAAATGTGTAAGAATTGTAGAATAGTTATCTGACTTATAGAATTGTATCACAATACTGTATCAATAACATAATATATGATCTAAGTAGTTTTTCTGGGATTTGTGAATAGATATGATAAACAAGAAAATATAGTGTGTACTACACAATTAGAACACAAGAATTGTTCTAGATTCCATCACAATCAAGGTATGTTAAGACTGTTAAGCATGATAATGGAATTTCTTCTAGGTTGGGAATGGTTCAAACTTCATATTCCAAGGTAGCATAACATAGAGCTGAAATATTGCACTTGTTAAGTTGTATGAGGTAGGACATTTAGTCTCTAATACTAATTTCCTACCAACATCATTGTAAGTGCATAGAGGTATGTCTAGATTTGAAATACAATCTTTGCATGTACATATTTATAACCGTTTCTCTAGTCATATAGCTTTTTCTTACTTTAATTGTCAAAGTATAGGTTCCTTAAACTAATTAAATATGACAAAGAAAATAGTTCCATTATAAGTTGCACAAATAACATTATCAATTCTTAGCACTTAGTGTGACATATTTAGCACTTGGTTCTTCCCTTTATACTTTTACGTTCTCAATTATTGGAACTTAGTTTAAACATATGGGATAGACCCACTTGTAGTTCGAATGTATGGGATTGACCCACTCGTAGTAATATGATACCATAATCTGGAATGATCTGGACATGCATATGCTTTTAGTGTGCTTGTGTAGAGAAGCGATGAAAACACTTGGGAATATTTGTGTTTGGTATTGAAACTTGGAAGTAGTGACCTACAACTTGGAGATTTGGGTTAGATAACAAAACCCAATAATTTGTCGAACTTTGCATAAATTGTAAAAACAAAAAAATTTAACAAAATTCAGTAAAAAAAAATGGTATCTGCTAATAGATTACATGATGGAAAATACAATAGATTAATGGCCTTGACTATTGCCAACATCATACCCTCATACATGATAAAATACATTGGAAACACTAGCGTAGCTACTCGGGTAACTCATATTAAGCATTAGTATTCTACACATTTATTTCCAACATATTTATTATAAGGGTTTCATAGATCACTCCTTTACACAGAACGCTTTGTCAAACACATATACTATCATATACTATTATTGTTAGTCATAAGATAATCAATCTAGAAGGTATAACTATCATCCAAAATATTGGTTATTTAAACTCAAACTTCAAGAATGATCATGCTAAGAAGATACACTAGTCAAGATCCAAGCACATGGTGAGTTAGGAAGGCTTCATAAGAAAACATTCCTGGATTATCACAAGTCATTACTTATGTGTTTTGCTAGTTAACACATATTTCATTAAATTTGGAAATATTCTATTACAAGGACTTCATCCACATTGATTTTTTTTGGAAATCTCTAAATACATATTCTATTAAATCTAGAAAAATCAACTCAAAGAACTATTCCATTAAATTTGGAATAATTAATCCAATGAACTACTTTCTCAATTAATATTTTTTATTTATTTCAAGTAAAACTTTAGTATTCAACTATTCAAAAGGAAATATTACATCTCAATTAGAACTAGAGGAAATATTACATCTCAATTACAACTAGATGGGTTGGATCTAAAATTTAGAACTTTTGGTAGATTGAGTTTCTTCAAAATAAGAAAAGTCATAGCCTTTGAATCTTACATAATTTATATTAATATTATTTATAGGTTGTATTAGATGTTAAGTTGATTAAATTATTTTACGACATAATATCAACATTGTATTTGTTATTACAACAATTATAAACATTGTCATATTAATTATTTTTGTCTTTGTTATGTATGTTGTTTTATTTTTGGAAATTGGCACCACTTATAATCAAAATGAAAAAATATGTTATGAATTTAAAGTCTAAGTTTTATCCTTGTAATGATTAAAGTAAATTATGAATTAAAATAGCAACATAATTTATTATTGTTGTTGTTGGCAGTGGTAGTGTATAAACTAAGTTGATGAATGCTTACTTCAATGATATTGATGTTAGTAAAGCCTCCCTTATTTATTAATATTAATTATTTTAATAAGCAAAATCAATTATGAACTAGAATAGCATTAGCGCAATACAATTTGATTTTTTCATATACAAGAGGAAAGGGGAAAAACCAACTAAACTAATTATTGCAAGTGTTCATTATTTATTTATGAAACATTTGAACAATGTGTTTAATTGAAAAGAGCATATTTATAATGAAAGCATAGATATCTTACAATATTTATATTATCATTAAGATTGTATATCATCTATTAATTTATGTTAGGGCACGGAGGAATCGAACCACCATCGTCCTGCTTGTAATGCAGGTGTTATTCCATTGAGCTAGCACCCTTTACAACATGAGGGGAGAGGGACTGTGTTAACACCTACATTACACATTTATAATCCTCTGTGACAGATCAAAATGATGACAGTCTTAGACTTTGATTCCTCACATAATTTCTATTAATATTATCTATAGTTTGTATTAAATGGTAAGTTCATTAAGTTTATGTAATGACATCAATATTGTATATATTACTATGATTAAGAAATTGAATTATAATTTGATATGGTAACTAGTACATTGTTGGTGTTGAGTTCCTATACTAGTAGAAGGTTGGCACAATTTCAGAATGGCCCATTTAAAAACTATTTAATGTAAAGGTTTGGTACCCAATATTGTTCTAAAATTTTCCCTTGTATTTCCCTGAACTAGGCTTCCATCAATCAACCTTTATATGAAGAGTCTCACTTTCATCATTCTGGAAGATATATGAGGTGGTTTTTGTCATCCAAATCATCTCTCCTTAATCATCGGCTCATGATCTAACTAGCAACATATTTCCTTTCTCAAATTCGATCATAGGATTGAATCTTGGCTTTAGCTTGTTGCACTTGGGTCCAACATATACCAGTTCATCTATCACATTATCAAAATCTCCATCCATAATACTTATATTCCATGCAGTGCATTATGATCAGCATTAAAACTCACATGGATTAAATTGTCTTTATAATGCAATGTATTTGATGATAATGTCTAACATGAATTAAAGCTAACATGATGTTACTACTTAATGATTGATTTTCTGGATTAAGTTATGTGAAATCTTTTCAGTCCACAATGAGTTTTTCATGGTTCCCGTAACAAGCATGGGTGGAGTGTCCACTCAAAACATTTGTCTGAAAAACGTTCACACAATTTAATCCAGAAAATCAATCACAATGATGACAAACTGATAAAACCTGCACACTCAAAATGTTAGTACTGTATTTATTGAGTATAAGTTAATATACTAGTACAATGTTGGCACCAATTTAAAGTCTACATGAGAAAATATAGTTATGAATGTGAATGCAACATAGTAGTACAATTAAATTTATATCAACTATAAAAATGAATAATAGGGAAAACTCACTTCAAACCTTATTGCAAGTTCCTTACATTTACTCACAAAACAAGTCTATAAAATGTTTTTAGGTTCATTCGCATAATGTATCATCACATGAATTAACATGAATTTGAACCAAAATTTTCATATATGTAGCAAATAATATAAAATTCCTCAAAAGGTAGCTTGAAGAGAAAATTTGATATACTACAAACATTGACATATTTTTCTTCATGTATATTAATTAGTCATTCAAAAAGCAAAATTACATTCATTAATCATCTGCACCTAATCTCCTTATATTTTCTCAAGCAAATCAAGTATAGCTTGAGGATGAAGATTTCCACAGTTAATCATAATGACAAAGAGAGTTTATGGAATTAAATTGTGTATTGAAACATCCCTACGTTTTGAGTGGACACTCCACCAATCATCAGGGGAACAAAATGAAAAGCTCAAAGTGGTATTGAAGAGAGTGAGCAAAAGCTAATAATAAATAAGGTAAGGGTTTTGTACATGCATTAATGAATATAATTATGCGCGTTTGATATAGTGACATGTTGTGTTGATATAAAAGACAAATTGAAAAGTTAAAATTTGAATGGTGTTAGACAGTTCGCATAAAGTATCATCACATGAATTAACATTGAACTTGAAGTCAAATTTTCATATATGCAGTAAATAATATAAAATTCCTCAAAAAGTAGCTTGAAGAGTATTTATTATACTACAAACATTGAAAAATGTTTCTTCATGTATACTAAAATTCATTCAAAAAGAAAAATTACATTCATGAATCATGTCCACCTAATCTCCTTATATCCACTCAAGCAGATCAAGTACAACTTATACACCACATTTATTTATCTTGGTCTTCCTACAATCTTCTTTCTTTGGCATCCATGCCCAAACTATGGTATTAATTGGAATAGATCCAAGTTTTGTGTCATCAAGATTTGGTACCCAATATTGTTCTAAAATATTTCCCTTGTATTTCCCTAAACTAGGCTGCCACCAATCAATATTTACATGAAGGGTCTCGCTGTCATCATCCTGAAAGATATCTGAGGTGGATTTTTCCATCCAAATCATTTCTCCTTCATCCTCATTACCTAATATAACAAGAAACAACTTCCTTTTCTCTACATCAGTTCTAGGATCGAATGTTGGCTTTGGCTTGTTGCACTTGGGTCCAACATATACCGGTTCATCTATCACATTATCGAAATCCACATCCATAATAATTGATATTGCATGGAGTGCATTACCATCAACGTTAACATTTTGCCTCATCTCGGGCCAAAAATTATCAGAAGAAGAATCACTTTCATCCAAGGGTGTATGGTCGTTATAGATTCCATCTAATGCATCAAGAACTCTTTTCCAATAATCTATTTTTTTATTCCATTCCTCTGTAACAATTGGTGAATTCTCATTGCCAATAGTCTCTTTCCACATTTTTGTGTATGATTTTATTCCTTCCTTTAGTTCTTTTAAATAAACATCATTGTCTTTGGGACGTAAGAAAGATGGCTTCCATGTGGGCAATATAAGTCGACCTTCATCATCTATATTCCACAACTCATTTTGGTTCTGACCACTTAATGTCTCTGATGGATTCTTTATACCTCATAACTGGAACATCATTGAGTACAAGAAATTGGAAGTACTAGACATTAAGATGTCCAACTAGTGCATTTTTCCCCTCCTTGATGTACCCATTAAGAAAACTTTTGAAGTCATACACTTTGCCAATAAGTTTAGGTGGAAACGCCTGTTTTTCTTCTATTGTGCAATATGTATCCATCATCTCAGATAAAACATATATATCTGTGCTTTTCAAGTTGGAATACATTCTTCTATAGGTTCCATCTATGTCTTCATGGGTGTGCCCCACAAGTAAGAACCCAACCTCAATAGTGATGAAGACAGCAAGTGCAGTTAATAGTGATAGAAACATGAAAACATAACGATTCTTATTATCACTAGCTACATTGTCCAACTGTAATAATAAATGTGGAGGAAGAGGTTTAAAATCAAGATTTTGATTTTTTGAGCTTCCATTTAAAGATAGGAAAGCATGCTTGTACACTCTACATTTTGAGTAAATAGAGTTTTGAAGTAATGCATTTGAAAGTGGGTTTCTTGAACTTCCACTCTCATCAAGCAAATCACCATACATATCAAGGTGTGGGTCTTCAAGGTCCCCAATCACTTTGCAAGAGATGTACTGGTAAATTGTGATCCCATGTGTACAAATGGTAGGGATAAATGACCAAAACCTCATGTGTTATGCCCATGTTTTACCACACCTGAAAACGACAAACCCAAGTTTGTTCCTGCAACAGATTTTGATTTGACATGTAATCTTGGGATTGAAGTCTTTGTTTTGTCCATTTTATCATGGATAATGCTCAAGTATTCCTTTGGATACCGCTCTGACATAATTCTATGGGCATAGTAGCAATATCTTCCACACATAACAATCTTGTTATGTTTCTTCAGTCTAGCTCATGCCTTTTCTTCCAGCTCTTTTGTAGTCATTGTCTTCATCTGTGCTTTCAACACGATACATTCACTACATTTACTGAAGTTAGTGTTCTTTGAGAATTCCATATATGGAAAATGAGTATTCCAAATCTTGCTCATTGTTTGTTGTGAAATTGATGGGAAATTGCGCTCTTGAAGAGCCTCATTGATCTATTTTAACAAAGAACTTTGGGTGTACGTTGATGGAAGCAATATTCAACTTGTTGTGTTTGGTTCAGTGAAAAATCTGAATTATCTGTGACAATTTTGTGCAATATTTTTATGGTTGCCACAGTATGTGAACGTGGTTTGCATTTGTTGGTGTTACCATGAATTCCTTTGACATGTCCTTATTGGAAGTTATGTTGGTAAGTATAGAAGGTGCTTTGAGGAATATTATGTATCTTGTACCATGAATTCTTATAAATAATATCTCCATTAAACCTCATGTCCTTTACTTTCCTAACAGTAGGAGGTAGGCCATGTCCATGGTTCTTTGACATGATTGTGTTGGAAAGGAGTGAATTTAAGGAAAATTCCCTAATGTCATTTTTTTAAGAGTTCCATACCCCTTCTAGTAGATGCAATGGCTTCCTATCCACATGTTGAAGACAATATTGTTTGCAACATTCATCTGCTGCCAAAAGCCAGTTTCTTTCTCTTCATCTCTCTGTATTTGAAAGTTTCCAACTTTTTTTGTAGCCACAACTAGTTTAATCATTTTATATGGCCTCGTTACGTGCATAGCAATTGAGGCTGGATCTTTTTCATTATAAAGATCACCATCCCATGTGTTTAAGGGACTTGTTTCCTCTATAATATCGCATACCACCATTTCATTGTGCGCCTCCTTGAAATTTTAATTCACCCTTGTAATATCACCTTCATTGTCCACCAACTCATTTATTGACCATCTAACCAAACAATGTATAGACTTATCTCCAATCCTACATCTTTCACAATTTATTTCTATGTCTTCCACAAAAGCACTGAATTCCTTTTCACCTAACCTTTCACCCTTAACCATGTCATCCTCACGGACATTAAATGTGATCCCTTTGATAATGCACATGCTTGTTCCCGTGCACTCATGTGTAAGAGAAAACATTTTGCATGTGAATGTAAGCCTATCTTGGGGAGCATTTACTTGATGATCATGACAATGAGGTTCCAAATCTGATTCTGGCAAAATCTCATAAGATCGCAATGGACCCCTAGTGTATTTTCAAATCCTGTTGGATGTGTCAAAAGAGCATCATTTTTTTTACACCTTCTCAATGTTAACCACTATGGATCCTTTATTTACCATACTCCCATGCACCTTATGACCAATCTTTGTATTGAATATGGAGCCTTCACCCACCGTCACTCCACATTGCAAAAGATATACCTTGTCTCCAATAGAAAATGCAGAAGAGACATTTCCAAATATACAACAAATTAGACAAACTTAGTATTTTCTCAAAAATAATAAGCAATGTACTATCAAAAACACTTAACATGTGCTTCAAGATTTTGATTTACCTTTTTTATGCCTCAAATCTATGATCTTTCATGGATGTAAGTCCCCTTCATCAATATATTCCACAATCAAATGTTGTTCAATAACATAAATTATCAAAACCATAACATATCCTAAATTAAGCCTTTCTCCACCATAATGAGTTGTAGTATCTGTAGATTCAACCCTTCCTAGTCCAATAACTTGACCATTAATTAGGAGGTTAACATAGTCCCTCTTATCAAAATTATATTTTCCATTGTAACTCCTCCCAATTTCTGTAAGACATTTGAATTGTAGTTTGTAATTAAGGTTAAAAAATATGAAGTGTATGTTCAAAAAGGTAATATAGTTGCAATAATTCAAACCAATAGGGTAGCCCTTTTGTATGCCACGAAACATTGTTCCCCTACATCTTGTGCGCGCTAGCAAAAGAGAATTTACATATAAATTACATAAAATATATATGAAGAGATAACAATCAAAGTTCCAAGAAGTATTAGAGAATGACAGATATCAACTTAGATAAAACCACCAAATTCCTATTTGACTTTGGACATGGCACTTATATTATTGATGTATGTGTATGAATGTAATGGAAATCTAGCTAGAGTTAGCTTCCGTTCTTAAAACATTGCACGATAAATGAAAGTCAATTTGTGTTAGTTTTCATACTGTAGTTTTCCATCTAACAGAACCACATTGTCATCAATCACATTACACCATGATGGAAATCTAGTTGGAGTTAGTTTCCATTCATAAAACATTGCATGGTGACTAAAAGCTAATATATGTTAGTTTTCATAAGTTAGTTTGTCATCTAACACACCCACATTGTCATCAAATACATTACACCATAATGAAAATCTAGTGGAGTTAGCTTCCTTCTAACAACATGGCATGGTGAGTGAAACCTAACCTGTGATAGCTTTCATAAGGAAGGTTTCCATTTAACACAACTACATTGTCATCAATCACATTGCACCACGATGGAAATCTAGATGAAGTTAGTTTTCGTTCTTAAAACATTGCACAGTTAGTGCAAGCTAAAGTGTGTTACTTTTCATAAGATATTTTTTCATCTGACACAACCACATTGTCATCAATCACATTGCACCATGATGGAAATATAGCTTGAGTTAGCTTTCATTCTTAAAACATTGCACTATGAGTGAAAGGTGATGTGTGTTAGTTTTCATAGGGTAACTTTCTATATAAAACAACCACATTGTCATCAAATATATCACACCAGGACGGAAATCTAGCTAGAGTTAGTTTTACTTTTAACAACATGGCATGATGAGATAAATTTAATGTGTGTTAGCTTTCATAAGGTAGTTTTTCATCTACCACAACCACATTTTCATCAATCACATTGCACCGCAATGGAGATCTACTTGGAGTTAGCTTTCGTCCTTAAATCGTTGCATGGTGAGTGAAATCTAATGTGTGTTAGCTTTCATAATGTAGTTTTCCATCTAGCACAACCACATTGTTATCAATCACAATTCACCATGATGAAAATCTATTTGGAGCTACCTTTCATTCTTAAGACATTGCATGGTGAGTAAAAGCTAATTTGTTAGCTGTCATAAGTTAGTTTTCCATCTAACATAACCACATTGTCCTACATTATACCATGATGAAAATTTAGCTGGAATTAGCTTTCCTTCTAACAACATGTCATGATGAGTGAAAGCTAATGTGTGTTAGTTCATTGCACCATGATGGAAAGTTAGCTGGAGTTAGCTTTTGTTCTTAAAACATTGCACGTTGAGTGAAAGTTAATGTGTGTTAGTTTTCGTAAGGTAGTTTTCCATCTAAAACAAACACATTGTTATCAAATACATAACAAGATGATGGAAATCTAGCTATAATTAGCTTAACTTTTAACAACGTGTTAGTTGTCGTTCTTAAAGCATTGTACGATGAGTGAAAGAAAATGTGTGTTAGATCATTACACCAAGATGGAAATCTAGCTAGAGTTAGCTTTTGTTTTTAAAACATTGCATGGTGAGTGAAAGTTAATGTGTGTTAGAATTCATAAGGTAGTTTTCTATTTAAAAGAGTCACATTGTCATCAAATACATAACAAGATGATGGAAATCTAGCTAGAGTTAGCTTTTGTTTTTAAAACATTGCATGGTGAGTGAAAGTTAATGTGTGTTAGAATTCATAAGGTAGTTTTCTATTTAAAAGAGTCACATTGTCATCAAATACATAACACCATGACGGAAATCTAGTTGAAGTTAGTTTTATTCCTTAAATCATTGCACGATGAGTGAAATCTAATGTGTTAGCTTTCATAATGTAGTTTCCATCTAACACAACCATGTTGTCATCAATCACAATGCATCATGATGAAAATGTAGTTGGAGTTAAATTTCATAAGATAGTTTTCTATCTAACACAACCAAATTGTCATCAAATACATTACACCATGATGAAAATCTAGTTGGAGTTAGTTTTATTCCTAACAACATGGCAGGATGAGTGAAAGCTCATATGTGTTAGCTCATTACACCATGATAAAAATCTAGCTCGAATTAGTTTTCTATCTAACACAACCACATTATCACATTGCACCGTGAGGGAAATCTAGTTGGAGTTAAATTTCGACCTTAAATCATTGTATGGTGAGTGAAATATAATGTATGTTATCTTTCATAATGTAGTTTTCCATTTAGCAAAACCACATTGTTATCAATCAACAGGCACTATGTTGGAAATATAGCTAGAGTTAGCTTTCATTCTTAAAACATTGCACGGTGAGTAATAGCTAATGTGTGTTAGCTTTCGTAAGGTAGTTTTTCATCTAACACAGCCACATTGTCATCAAATACATTACACCATGATGCAAATCTAGCTGGAGTTAGCTTTTCTTTTAGCAACATGGCACAATGAGTGAAAGCTAATGTGTGTTAGCTTTCATAAGGTAGTTTTTCATCTAACACAACCACATTGTCATCGATCACATTGATATGTGATGAAAATATAACTGGAGTTAGCTTTCATCCCTAAATCATTACACAGTGAGTGAAATATAATGTGTGTTATCTTTCATAATGTAGTTTTCCATCTAGCACAACCACATTGTCATCAATCACAATGCACCATGATGAAAATCTAGCTAGAGTTAGCTTTCGTTGTTAAAACATTGCACGGTGAGTAAAGCTAATGTATGTTAACTTTCATAAGGTAGTTTTCCATCTGAAACAGTCACATTGTTATCAAATACATTACACCATGATGAAAATCTTGCTGGAGTTAGCTTTTCTTCTAACAACATGGCACTATAAGGGAAATCTTATGTGTGTTAACTCATTACACCATGATGGAAATCTAGCTGGAGTTAGCTTTATTTTCAACAACATGGCACGATGAGTGAAATTTAATGTGTGTAATATTTCATAAGGTAGTTTTCCATGGAACATAACCACATTGCCATCAATCACATTGCACCGTGTTGGAAATTTAGTTGGAGTTAGATTTTATACTTAAATCATTACACGATGAGTAAAATCTAATGTGTGTAATCTTTCATATTGTGGTTGTCCATCTAGCACAACCACATTGTCATCAATCACAATGCACCATGATGAAAATATAGTTGGAGTTATCTTTCGTTCTTAATGCACGATGAGTAAAGCTAATGTCTGTTAGCTTTCATAAGGTAGTTTTCCATCAAACACAGCCACATTGTCATCAAATACATTACACCATGATGGAAATCTAGTTGGAGTTAGCTTTCTTTCTAACAACATGGAACTATAAGGGAAAGCTTATGTATGTTAGCTCATTACGCCATGATGGAAATCTAGTTGGAGTTAGCTTTCCTTTTAACAACATGGCACAATGAGTAAAAGCGAATGTGTGTTAGCTTTCATAAAGTAGTTTTCCATGTAACACAACCACATTGTCATCAATCACATTGTGCCATGTTGAAAATATAGCTGAAGTTAGATTTCATCCTTAAATCATTGCACGATGAGTGAAATCTAATGTGTCTAAGCTTTCATAGTGTAGTTTTCCATCTACCACAACCACATTATCATCAATCACAATGCAACATGATGGAAATCTAGCTAGAGATAGCTTTCGTTCTTAAAACATTGCACGGTCAGTAAAACTAATGTCTGTTAGCTTTCATAAAGTAGTTTTTCATCTAACACAGCCACATTGTTATCAAACACATTGCACCATGATGAAAATCTAGCTGGAGTTAGCTTTTCTTCTAACAACATGGCACTATAAGGGAAAACTTATGTGTGTTAGCTCATTACACCATGATGGAAATCTAGCTGGAGTTATATTTCCTTTTAACAACATGGCAGGATGAGTGAAAGCTACCGTGTGTTAGATTTCATAAAGTAGTTTTCCAAGTAACACAACCACATTGTTATCAAGCACATTGCACCGTGTTGGAAATCTAGTTGGAGTAAGTTTTCATCCTTAAATCGTTGCACAGTGAGTGAAATCTAATGTGTGTAAGTTTTCATAGTGTATTTTTTCATCTAGCACAACCACATTGTCATCAATCACAATGCACCATGATGAAAATCTAGCTGGAGTTAGCTTTCATTCTTAAAACATTGCACGGTGAGTAAAGCTGATGTCTGTTAGCCTTCATAAAGTAGTTTTCCATCTAACACAGCGACATTGTCATCAAATACATTCCACCATGATGGAAATCTAGCTGGAGTTAGCTTTCCTTCTAACAACATGGCACTATAAGGGAAAGCTTATGTGTGTTAGCTTTCATAAGGTAGTTTTCCATGTAACACAATCACATTGTGCAGTGTTGGAAATTTAGCTGAAGTTAGCTTTCATCCTTAAATTGTTGCACGATGAGTGAAATAGAATGTGTGTAAACTTTCATAGTGTAGTTTTTTATCTAACATAACCACATTGTCATCAATCACAATGCACCATGATGGAAATCTATCTGGAGTTAGTTTTCATTCTTAAAACATTGCACGGTGTGTAAAAGCTAATGTGTGTTAGATTTCGTAAGGTAGTTTTCCATCTAACACTGCCACATTGTCATCAAATACATTACATCATGATGAAAATCTAGCTGGAGTTAGCTTTCCTTCTAACATGGCACTATGAGTGAAAGCTTATATGTGTTAGCTCATTACACCATTATGAAAATCTAGCTGGAGTTGGCTTTCTTTTTAACAACATGGCACGATGAGTGAAAGCTAATTTTTGTTATCTTTCATAAGGTAGTTTTTTATTTAACACAATGTCATTGTCACATTGCACCATCATGTAAATATAACTGGAGTTAGCTTTAAACCTTAAATCATTGCACAGTGAGTGAAATCTAATGTGTGTTAGCTTTCATAATGTAGTTTTTCATTTAGCACAACCACATTGTCATCAATCAAAATGCACCATGTTGGAAATCTAGCTAGAGTTATCTTTCATTGTTTAAATGTTGCGTGGTGAGTAATAGCTAATGTGTGTTAACTTTCATAAGGTAGTTTTCCATCCAACATATCCACATTGTCATTAAATACATTACAACATGATGCAAATCTAGCTGAAGTTAGCTTTCATTTTAACAACATGGCATGATGAGTGAAAGATAATGTGTGTTAGCTTTCATAAGGTAGTTTTCCATCAACACAACCACATCATCATTGATCACATAGCACCGTGATGGAAATCTAGCTAGAGTTAGCTTTCGTCCTTGAATCATTGCACAGTGAGTGAATTCTAATGTGTGTTAGCTTTCATAATGTAGTTTTCCATCTAGCACAACCACAATGTCATCAATCACAATTCACCATGATGGAAATCTAGCTAGAGTTAGCTTTCATCCTTAAAACATTGCACGATCAATAAAATTAATGTCGAATAGCTTTCATAAGGTAGTTTTCCATCTAACACATCCACATTTTTATCAAATACATTACATCATGATGGAAATCTAGCTGAAGTTAGCTTTCCTTCTGACAACATGCACTATAAGGGAAATATTTTGTTTGTTAGCTCATTACACCATGATGGAAATCTAGCTAGAGTTAGATTTCCTTTTAACAACATGGCACGATGAGTAACAGCTAATGTGTGTTAACTTTCATAAGGTAGTTTTTCATTTAACACAATCACATTATCATCAAGCACATTGCACCGTGTTGCAAATCTAGCCGGAGTTAGCTTTCATCCTTAAATCATTGCATGGTGAGTGAAATCTAATGTGTGTAAGCTTTCATAGTGTATTTTCTATCTAGCACAACCACATTGTTATCAATCACAATGCACCATGATGAAAATCTAGCTAGAGTTGGTTTCCATTCTTAAAACATTGCACGGTGAGTAAAGTTAATGCATGTTAGTCTTTATAAGGTAGTTTTACATCTAACACACCCACATTGTCATCAAATACATTACACCATGATGGAAATCTAGCAGGAGTTAGCTTTCCTTCTAACAACACGGCACTATAAGGGAAAGCTTATGTGTGTTAGCTCATTACACCATGATAGAAATCTAGCTAGAGTTAGTTTTCATTTTAACAACATAACACAATGAGTGAAAATTAATGTATGTTAGTTTTCATAAGGTAGTTTTCCATGTAACAGAACCACATTGTCATCAATCAGATTGGGTTGTGTTGGAAATCTAGCTGAAGTTAGCTTTCATCCTTAAATCGTTGCACGGTGAGTGAAATCTAATGTGTGTAAACTTTCATAGTGTAGTTTTTCATCTGGCACAACCACATTGTCATCAATCACAATGCACCATGATGAAAATCTAACTGGAGTTAGCTTTCGTTCTTAAAACATTGCATGGTGAGTAAAAAATAATGTGTGTTAGTTCTCATAAAATAGTTTTCCATCTAACATTGCCACATTGTCATAAAATACATTACACCATGATGAAAATCTAATTGGAGTTAGATTTCCTTCTAACATGGCACTATGAGTGAAAGCTTATGTGTTAGCTCATTACACCATTATAAAAATCTAGCTGAAGTTAGCTTTCTTTTTAACAACATGGCATGATGAGTGAACTTATCATTACCAAGTGGTTTTGTCATTATGTCAATATTTGCTCTGCTGTAGGACAATAATAAAGGCAAATGTCTTGATTGTCAACCAACTATTTGATGTAATTGTGATGAACTTCAATATGCTTAGTTATGGCATGATAGACTGAATTTTTTCCCATTTTGAGAGCACTCTAATTGTCGCAAAAAAGTGAGGTTATCACTGCTTGGTCAAGTTGAAGATCGACCAATATTCTCCGTAACCACATTGCCTCACAACCTGTACTGAAGTCTGCCTTGTACTTTTTGTCAATGGAGGATAAGGCAACTGTAGGTTGTAGATTACTTTGCCATGAAATTACCTTCCTAAACCAAGAGTGAACACATAACCTGTTTCTGACTTCCTTGTATCAACTGATCCAGCCTAATTGAAATCAATATGCTCTGCTAACATGGAGTCAACATATCTCTGATATAGAATGCCAAAGTCAAGGGTCCCTTTGAATATTGACGGACTCATTTTGCAACTTGCCAATGTAAATCTTCGGGATTAGACATGAATTGAGAAAGAGACAAATCACTAAAAAAAATAGATCTGATTGGGTGGTAGTAAGATAAATCAAACTACCAACCAATTTCCAATATAATGACTTGTTGACTATTGGTGAGTCCATGTAAGTTGAGAGTTTTATGCCAACTTCCATAGGTGTAGATGTAGGATTACATTCAGTCATTCTGAATTTTTTGAAGAGTGCTTTGGCATACTAGACTTGTGATAAAAAGATAGCGTGCTTAGATTGCAAAAATTCTACACCTAAACAATAATGAAGCAGGCTTTAATCAGTAATTTCAAAAATAGATCAAATATCAAATTTCACCTGTTGAATCTTGTTGGCACTTCTTTTGGTGATGGGAATACCATCAACATAGACAAAATAAGATCAATATATCATTGTCACTATTTTTGACATAGAAAGTGGGTTCATAATAGGTATTTCTAACTCTAGAATCTCTAAGGTATTGATCAAGTTTGAAATACCAGGCTTGAGGAGCCTGCTTAAGTCCATACAAGGACTATACCAACCAACAAACCAGATGTTTCTTTCCAAAAAAATGAAACCCTTGCGGTTACATCAAGGCACTTTTAACATCCATCTGTATATCTTCCATCCAGAATGAGCAGAAATGGAGATAACTAGTCGAAAAGTTACCATTTTCGATGTGGGTGCAAAGGTTTCTTTGTAGTACACCCCTTCATCTTGTGCATATCCTTTGGTGACAAGACAAGATTTTTATTTGTCTAAAGAACCATCTAGTTTATATTTGACTTTAAAAATCCATTTACAACCAAGTGCTTTCTTCCCTAGAGGCAATGTGGACAACACCCAAGTCTTTCTTTTCATCTATGCATCATATTTCACTTTCATGGAAGCCTCTGATTCAAGTTTTCCTTTGGATTATTCAAATGTGCTAGGTTCAAATACCTGACACAAAACAATAGAAGTTAGAGAAAAATTTATCTGCTCACTGCCTTGCACAATTTGTTTCCTCAATCATGTAGTCTTTCCTTCTAGTGCCTTTGGAAACTCATCTTCTCAATATCCTTCCATCATGGTATAATACCACTTCCATTTCCTTTGTTGGCCCTCTTGGTCTTACTGTGAAGATCAAGAATCCCTCTCTGTTGTGAAGATTGAGAATCCCCCTCTTCTTCACCAAACCCCTCCTTGGAACTTGAATCCTATGATGTTTCCGGCTCAGAGTCCTGTTTGATTTCAACACCAGAACTTGTTCTTGAATGAGCAACAATTTCCCATACACTACTTAGTACTATCCATAGATTTACCATCATCACAGAAGAATGATATTTTCTCATCTACAACATCTCTATTAATCACAATTTTGTTCGTAGAAACATCCAGTTATTCATTAGGAACGTTTTTCCTTGGGAATATTTACAAAAGCAATACAACTGAAAATAAAAAAAATCTCTTACAAAAGGTTTTCTGCCTAACCATGAATCCTCAGGAGTGATATCCTACAAATATTTACAAGGAGTTTTTTTAAGGATGTAAACCACAACATTCAATGGTTTTTCCCAGTATGGCTATGGTACATTCTGGCTGTGCACCATGCACTTTGCTATCTCCACAACTATCTTATTCCTCCTTTCCATGACTCCATTTTGTTGTGGAGTGTATAGAGTGGTATACTTCCTATGTATACCTTCCCTTTTGCAAGATTCTTTGAACTAAGTTGAAACAAACTCACCTCCATTATCATATCCTAAAGCTTTCAGTTGTTTACTTGTTTGTTTCTCTACCAAAGCTTTTCATGTTACAAAATTTGAACAACAACTTGACTTATTCATAAAACAAACTCTAATTTTCCTTGAATAGTCATCAACCAGTAATAGGAATTACTTATCTCCATATATTGTAAGTGTTTTCATTAGACCATGCAAATCAACATGTACTAGGTCCAAAACTCATTTGGCTTGCCATGTTTTATTGTCAGTATCAAATGAAATCCAATGTTGTTTTCATAACTGACAGCTTGCATATATCTATAGCAATCCTACACATAACTCTAACAATCCTGAATGGATGGAATACCATCCACCATATTAGTCTTATTAAGTACAAATAAATATTGATAACTTAGGTGTCCATACCTTTAATGATGGACTACATTTGTATTCTCTACCACAACTGGTGCATGTGCCTTTGTTGTTTTAAATGCTTTTACGTATTACATACTGTTACTCTAGATGTAATGCTTTTAAATTCCAATCTTGCTGATGTAATTCTTAATCTTGGTCTTTTTGAAAAGTAAACGTGTTTGACTAGGAACTTGTAAATTCGCTAACATAGATTTTTTTATGTAAGATAAGGATATAATCAACACAAAAAATGAAAATGGGGACCAAATTCCCATTGTATCAAAATTAAAGTCTAAGAGTTGATTACAAGTAAGAGGTAAACTCCCCTTGTGATTCTAACCCCCCTTGTGAGGTGCTTTGCATGCATGGTAAGAAAAAACAATGGAACCTCATGCATGCACCCCACCTTAGTTGTTTGTAACCTCTCCATGTAATAAATATAAGATAACTCACACAAGTGGAGTTTCCTACATACTGAAGGTAAACTACTGAAAATTAGCACTTCAAATATTATATGTCAGTATTCTAAAAATAGTGTTGCCACTTCTCTAGTGAAGTGCATCCTACATGCAACTAAAAATGAATACATAAATACCAATTTGGTGTTCCTTCAATGTTGCAATATCTCCTTAGGAGATGCATCCATCCTTCCTGCTAATGGTAGAGTATGATCCCACCTCATTTATGCACCTCTATTCCTGTCTAGAATAAGTAGTGTGTTGTTGGATTAATTGTTGTCATGCTGGTTAGTGTAATTCATATTTAAAATGCCTTGAATTATACCAATAAGGGTGTGCAATCCCCTCTTTTGTTGCAAATTCATGTTGTCCCAAAGTGGTGAATGTTGCCCTTGATGCACCTTCATGATGCTGGAATAAATATGCCCATTTCCATGAATACATTTTGCTTAATATTTCTCAAGATAGGGATGGTAACTCCCTTATGAATTTTCCTATTATGTCCTACGGAGAACATCATCCCTCCTAACATTTTTTTTATGTATGACTTAAACATAGGACGTCACCTCCTTCCCAGGACTTTTTTTGTGTCTGAGTTAAACATAGGACATGCAAAACAACATTTTATATCTCAACAAACTATTGCACTTCACCTTGATTTTGTATCATTTCTTCCTCTATGGTCTATCCAGTACAATGCTATCGGAACTAGACTGGTCATCGAACCGACGAAACCCAAAATGTGAACCAGACCGGAACCGGCAAAAAACCAGGTAAAAAACCAGCTGACTAAAAAATACATAAAATATTCATATTTTGTAAAAAACATATATATTCATGTGCATACATATGAATCCAAAGTACATTAACAAAGAGGCTCCAAAGTACATCAACAAAGTTCTATTTTCTGGTTTTTTTTTTTTTTAAATTGAGTTTCGTGAGTCCCCAGTCCAGACCGAACGGTTCGGCCGGTTTTGACCGATTCGACCGATTTTGTCCAATTTCATCAGGTTCCGGTCGGTTCGGTACCCGGTTTGGAAAAAAATCTGGTTTTATGATCTTTTTTGCTGATCGGACTGGCCAACCCTATAAACCGGTCAGACCAGCCAGTTTTGCCAGTTTCGATCCGGTTCCGATAACACTGGTATGACTTAAACATAGGACGTCACCTCCTTCCCATGACTTTTTTTGTGTCTAAGTTAAACATAGGACATGCAAAATAGCATTTTATATCTCAACAAACTATTGCACTTCACCTTGATTTTATATCATTTCTTCCTCTACGGTCTAGCCAGTGTGTGCCATATTCTATTGGTCTTTGATACTAACTTAAGCATTATTAGATTCCTCAACATGCTTCTTTGTAAATACAAAAAATGTTTTCCTAGATAAGCTAGAGAGGGATGGGCATTACCAGAGTCGATACCTTTACCTAAAGAGTTAGAATTTTGACCATGGTTTCCATGTGATGAATGAAATATCTGGGAGATAGATGAATCCACCATTGGATTTTTGCATTTGATCGTAACTTTATTGTTTCTAGTTTCGTCATCCTGCTGCTTTGGGAACACAAACAATTATTTTCCACAGGAAGGTAGAGAGGAAAGGACATTATGAGAACATGTACCTTTACATGAAGAGTCAAAAGTTTGAAAACAGTTTCCATGTGATGACTGATGCACTTGAGAGATAGATGAATCCACCATTGGATGTTGATCTTTAATATTAATTTGATCAATACTAACTTCCTTTGTGTGTTTCTTTGGGAACACAACAAATTATTTTCCTAAAGAAGTTGGCATGTGATGGACACAAACATAACCCACACCTTTAAATAAAGATGTAGAAGTTTGACCACTAACTTCGAAAGATATTACATTTTCCCAAAACTTGCATCATGTTCATTTTGTATGCACTATAAACATTTATCTCCTATTATATTCCTTCATGTGTAGGTTTCTAAACTTTTAGAAAGCAATGGAAGGAATTTCAAGTGGATAGGAGGGTTATGTTTTTTATTCAACATGATCTTATTATTTTACTAAATTAAAAAATTTGTTTGAGAAGGCCACTAGGGATTAGGGATTGTCTGTAACAACAATTAGAAATGATGTTGTTTCCAAAGCTTTTAATTGTTTTGCTCACCGTTTCAATTCCAAATCTGATTGGACCTTTTAATTGTTGTGTTTTTGGAGCATGGCCTTTTCATGTACTCTAAAAAAAATACCATTCTAAAAAAATCCATAACATTTAAAAATTTAAACTATTCCTCATAAAAATGCCTTTCCATTTAGGGTTCCATCAGTGTATACATCTACCTTTTCATTCAGGGTTCCATCAGTGTATACCTTTTCATTTGAAAGAGGTCACCTCTTGTTCAAACCCTGTCTAATATTATCATTCCCACAAATAGTCCAATTGATTGAAAAATTAAACTACTTCCCTTAAAACTACATTTTCATTTAGGGTTTATCAATAATGATGTTAGGTATATATCTCAGTGGTAAAAGATTTGGCTGCAGACCAAAGGGTCACTAGTTAAAACTTGGTTGATCCTTTTTTTTCACCGAGAAAAAGCCATATAGGTAATATTATTGAAAAATATGAATCAAGAGATGCGAGTGACTACACCCAAAGTTCCACTAGCAGAACATAAAAACTAAGATAATCCATCAAGAGATCCAATACAAGCACAGTGATCCAGAGATTTTGTCTAGGAGGTGGGTGTGAATGGTACCAACTCCACCTAGCATCATGAAGACTTGGGAAACAATTTATCAAAGAATAAAAGGTCATCTTTATTCTTGATATGCAGACCCTCTGGCTCCAAGGATCACAGCCCTCAGCAAATCCATACGATCCTCGTAGACTTGCCCATAAATCATGTCAGGTAAATTTTTTTCAATGATACTCAACTCTTGTTGAACTTTCTTTAACCACTTTCTATCATTAAATCCTAGAACTCTGGGTTGTTTCATTTAGAAAGTAATGGTCCAGGGGGTCCTTAACACTGTCAAAGTGTTTGAACTGGTAATCTTCACCAAAAATAGAAACAAACAAGCTATTGCCTGTTGAATACTTTCCTGTGGAAACTTGCACTCTGTCTTGGGAACTTTGAACATCTTCCTCATTTATGTGGCCATGACCCACTGCATTCTACTCTGCTCTTAGAAATTGTCACCTCTGATGCTACAGGAATATCACTCAAACCATCTTAAATATGTTTCAACTAATGACACTTGGAATCTATTGCCAATTTTTCACATTCATCATTGCTCATCTCAGTCCCATCCGAGTTTTGTTCAAGTCCATTCTGTGGAGTATTTTGATCTTGAGAAGTTGCATCCATAGAATTTGTTAAGCTCTTGGAACCTCAAAATCCAAATAGACCAGTGAATACTCTAGTTGATCCATATGAATTGGTATACTGCCTGTAGAATACTCTCATGAGGAAACTTGTGCTCCGTCTTGGGAAATTTGAACATCTTCCTCATTTATGTGGCCACAGCCCAGTACATTCAACCCTGCTCTTAGAAATTGTCACCTCTGATGTTACAGGCATAGCACTCAAACCATCTTCAATATGTTCCCAAATTTCCAAGTGATGACACTTGGAATCTCTTGTCAGTTTTTCACATTCAACATTGCTCATCTCAGTCCCATCCGAGTTTTGTTCAAGTCCATTCTGCAGAGCAGTTTGATCCTAAGAGGTTGCATCCATAGAATTTGTTAAGTTATTGGAACCTCAACATCCAAATAGACCAGTGAATACTCTAGTTGATCCATATGAGTTGGTATACTGCCTGTTGAATGCTGCACCTGTTTTCCAATCCTTCCCAAGCCAATTACACCACACTAAAAGATCTGCTAATTTTTCTTTTGCCATTTTCCTTTTTTTAACAATCAATTTTTATTACTTTCCACGTTCTGGCATCCCTGTTTTTAGAAAATTCTATTATCTCCTTGTGGGATGACAATTTTCCCATTCAATATAATAGTCCATTCTCAAGATAGAAATCAGATTAAACTCGGAAGTCCCTCCTTGCTTACACTCTTGGTAAATTTCCTTGAAAACAACATCCGCGACATAATCCTTTATACTCTTCATGAGTAAATGGTTCCAATTGCAAGACCATGCTTACTGCTACTACCTTGTTGACTGTTGGGCTGGATAACATGCCATCAATTTTATTTGTTACCCCCTTCTTGTATTTCAAGTTTTAATTAATTCAGGAAGACCATCCTCTTAAAATGGTGACACTGCTTTGTTTTGCTATGAGTTGGCAAGTGCTGCAATGGTTGATGATCTGTATAGATCATTGTCTCCTTTCTCAACATGTAGTGCTTCCATTTCTTCCCAGTTTGGACCAATGTGTATAACTCCTTGTCATAAGTTGGATAGTTTAATAGTGCC
This sequence comes from Pseudotsuga menziesii, assembly GCA_001517045.1. Classification (NCBI taxonomy): domain Eukaryota; kingdom Viridiplantae; phylum Streptophyta; class Pinopsida; order Pinales; family Pinaceae; genus Pseudotsuga; species Pseudotsuga menziesii. The sequence goes on from LPNX011134254.1 coordinate 45,602, forward strand.
CCAGAAAATAGCTTAGAATGGTAGCATGCTGGTCTTCCTCCTTGCGTAAGTACTACTCCGAAGGAATTCCCTAAGGCATCTATTTGAATTTGAAAAAATAATTGCAGGTTTGGCAATGCTAACACTGGAACTCTGCTAATTTTTCTATTCCACTCCTCAAAGAAAGTTTCTTGTTTCTTGCCCTGTGAGAAGGGCTTATTGCCAGATGTCCCTGCATGCAGAGGTACATTGCTTTTGGAAAAGTATGCTATAAATTTTCTTAAATAGTGAGTAGCTCTGATAAAACTCCAAACCTCTGTGACATTATTGGGTCTAGGCCACTCCAGTAATGCCTTGATCTTAGCAGGATCAAGTCTCAATTCACCATCACCCACAATGAATCCAATATAAATAAATGCTGCCAATAAAATTCACACTTCTTCAAGTTTAGAAGCAACCCATTCTTTTGCACTATTTCAAACACTTTCTTTAGGTGCTGAATACGCTCTTCCCATGTCTTGCTTAAAAGAATGATATCATTGAAATACACAACTAAAGAATCTATAAATGGATGGAGGATTTCATTCATGAGACTTATGAAGTTTGTCAGGGCATTGCAGAGTCCCAATAATAAAACCAGCACTTTATAAATTCCTTGCTTAGTTTTGAATATGATTTTCCATATATCTTCTTCTTCAATCCACACCTGATAATCTCTGAGCCTAAGATCTGACTTAGTGAATTATTTTTCATTTTGTAGTTGATCAAGCAGGTCATCAAAACTCAAAAGTAGATAGTGATTCATGATTTTTATATGGTTAAGTGCCCCATAGTCAGGGAAATACACATATGCCAAGTCCCATCTTTCTCGAGAACCGATGTGATTGGTGCTTCACAAGGTGAAGCATTTGCTCTTATGATTCCTTGATCAAGTAATTCTTGGATTTTTCTCTGGACTTTTGCTAATTCCAACAATGACTGTCTATACAAACCAACATTTGTCAATTGGAACACTTGTAATTGAATCTCATGCTCCTTTGATTGAGTCTCATGCTGCACCCCACATTATGGAGGTAACCCCTTGGGCTACTGGAAAACTTCCATGAACTGATTTATTAAAATCTCCCACTGCTTCCTCTGCCTCTTAGTATGTCTTGTGCCTCAAGTACCTGCTTCTAGACCCATCCCATCAGCTCTAGGTTTCAACACCAAGATCAAAATATTTCTATTGACATTAATTAATCTCTTCACTTGGTTGGTTGTTAGAAGAGAGATATTTTGATTTCCTTTATACACACTCATGGGAAATGCATTTCCATTCTTGAAAAATCTATACTTTTGACCTCTTATTAGGAAAATAGTATGACTATCCCACATGTAGGGGCTGCCAAACAAAATCACACAGACATCCAATGGAACGTCATCACATTCCACCTCATCCATGAAGCACTAATTGATGACAAATTTGATCCTGCATTTTGCAATTTAGTGTCTTTATGTAGAGAACCCAATGGATAAGGCTTTGGATGGATATAGGTCTTCAGTCCCAACCTGTGAACTAAATTTTCTAAGATTAAAGTCTTGTGAGGCCCAAAATCAAACAAAGCATCGACTTTCATCATTTAGATTTGAATTTAACATAGAAGAGTTTTTCATGTTCTCCAACTTGTTTTGTTCCACTATTGTTGTTCTTGTGTTCTAAACTCTGGTGCAAGCCATCTTATCATCCTGGTCTAAATTGCATTCAGCTTTGTGTCCCTCCACAGTTGTAGTCATGTTTTTCTTCCAATGATTTTTTCTATTTTGGGGTTGAAGCTCAGGGTGCAGTTTCCTGCAGAAACAGAAAGGACATTTGGGTTGTGACAGTCCCAAATACTTCTGGTGCCAGCCAAGATTAAGGCCATCCAAAAGAAGAGGTGAGACAAATACATCCTTCTTAGGCCCAATACAGGATTCCCGATCAGCATTGACCAGCAAGATTATCTCAAATTCTTTTTTGGTTAAGTCTGTTTTGATTGCTGCAAATGTTTTGAATGCAGGTTTTATGAGAACGCTGCAATTCCATGGTCAGCAATAACAACTTCACTTGGAATACTTGTGATTTCTATGTTAGTTGGTCACATAATATATGCTGCAGTAAACCACATTGCCAAAGTGGAAAAAGACTTTCGTAAAATGGAGGAGTTGAAAAAGCAGGCTGAAGCAGCAGATATTGCCAAATCTCAGGTTGTTTATTTTCAAAACCATACACTAGCAGCATAGCATTGTACTTGGGAGTATGATTATTGAAAAACTCTTCTATTTCACTTTGAATATTTTCATAACTTCCTTCAACCTGCTTTGAGTTACTCGTGCAAATCAGTTTTCCTTTTGAATAATTTTCTCAAACTAGTTTGGTTAGTCAATTTATTTGTGAATAACTGGATCTAGAGTAATTCCTAATCCTGTTATCATTTTATCCATTGTTCTTGCAGTTTCTTGCTACTGTTTCCCATGAGATCAGGACTCCCATGAATGGTGTTCTAGGTAAATGGAAGCTTATCTCACACTTCATTAGTTCTTGTAAGTTAAGCATATTGGTCCTGTGCCATTCTATTCTTTCTTTCATGTTTAATTTTAATTACACCTTGAGGCTTAGATATATAATTTTTATCTCCAATATTCTTTTACAACATTTAGGGCATGATGCTAACATATTTCCATGATAGTATTTCAGGAATGCCGCAGATGCTTATGGACACCGATCTTGATGCAACTCAACATGACTATGCCCAAACTACTAAAGCTAGAGGGAAAGCCCTCATAACTCTAATAAATGAAGTTCTTGATCAGGCCAAGATTGATTTAGGCAAGCTAGAGCTTGAGGAAGTTCCCTTTGATTTACGATCCATTTTGGATTATGTTCTTTCTTTATTTTCTGGGAAGACTAGAGGCAAGGGTATTGAGGTATGTACCAATTGCAGTATTACAAGACTTTCTGTGCCTATCACTTTGTCCATTTTCTATTTGAATCCACTCCCCAATTTTGTGTATTTCCTATACAATACTAGTTTTTATTTTGTACCTTTGACATTTTCTAACCAGTTGAATAATGGATGTGTATGTGCACCTGCCTTTCTTTGGTGGAGAGAAGCTTGCAGTATTTGTCTCAGATCATGTACCAGATATTGTTGTTGGGGACCCTGGGTGATTTCAACAAATCATTACAAATCTTGTTGGAAATTCTGTGAAAGTTCGTTTTCCATCCCCACTTGTCCTTGCTTTGCACTAGAGTACTTGTGATAATATTTTAAAATACATTATGTACATTAAAAAGTAAATGTTGGACCCACAAGATTTCAATTGTAGGGAATCAATTGTCATTACCTATTAGCTAACTTAGTTTACTGTTTTTTTCTTTTACAGTTCACAGACAGAGTCATATATATGTTTGTGTCCACCTGGCTGAAAATGTGAAGGCTGTAAGGGAGGTCAATGTTGAAGCGTGGTCAAAGCAGTTGACAGAAGACAGGAAGCAAAGTTCAAAAGGATCATGCAACACTTTGAGTGGGTTTGAGGCAGCTGATTCATTATACAACAGAGAAAACATCCAAGGAAGAAAAATTATTCCATGAGAGAATGACTGTACAAAGCACAATTACATATCATTACACTCTGCCTTGTGCATTGGCATTAGTGACTAATTCTAGTCTCGGTCCAGGTCTGCATCCTACAGTGATTGAATCCTTGCTTCTTTCTTTTCTGTGTTTTTCTCACTTGCTCTTTCTTTTTGTTCCAAGTGAACTAAGAGCACAAAAACAAGAAAAGCTAAAGCTTAGAAGAAACTTCCTAAAACTTCCTTTTGTAACTCTTGCCTATATGGTATCAATGTCAACATGGATCTAATATGTACATGGATAAGACCTCATTCCTTTGGAAGTTTGATGGTCCCCATCAAATTACCTTTATGACTGGATTTGGAATTCCTAGGTATTGTTGGACTGTTTTATAACTCATATTGCAAATTTGGAATCAGTTCTTCTACAACAGGTATAAGAGGATCTTCCTCATAATGTCAAACCATTTAAAATCCATGACACTGGAATTTCCTCTAATTGGGAGCTTTATGGCCTAGAAGATTGGCAATGGATCACATGTAAGGATAGGGGTATATGCTACAATGGCCTGTAATAATGTTGTTTTTGTTCCAGAAGAGTTAATTTAGTGCTTTCAAGGTATTGGTAAATTCACGTTGAATCAATTTGGGAACCCTATTACCACTTAAATATGGAAACAAGGATGGCTATCAACTCAAGCCTTAGGTTTTTGGTGGATTATGATCACTCTTGGGAAAATTTTGTATCAAAAATGCAGAGAGTGTACACCAGACTTGGTGATTTTGTTGATGAACGAGTCTGGGATGAGTATGCCTACTGCCAAATATTTGACATTGTACAGTGTGATGAAAGGAGACATGAGACTGCAGAAGATTTTGCATTGTATTTTAGTGACACCCTACTTAAAAGAGCTATCTACTTTCTGCAGGCTAGTTTTAGTTCAGAGAAAAAAAAGTAGGAAAAGTAGGAAAAAATTACTGAGTGCAATTCTTCCAAAAGGTAGTACTCTGCTAGATCACTTAACCAATGACATCAACGGTTCTTCTTTTGAACCATTGTTAAACATGGTAAACAAATTTGTTGCTAATATGAACTTGGCAAGATGGGTATTGTTCCTAAAACCTAGCTTCTTGCAAATCACTGTGTATATCTAGTTTCAATTGAGACTATAGTTTATTATATCTACAAACTCGTCGAAATCTCCTTTCAGGAGTTTAGAATAGAGATATGTCTTTATCCTCATGTCTGTGAAAGCCCTTCAAGGTGCTAAAGTGCAATGTTTAGCTTAAATTCTTGGTTATGAACACCATACGATTGGAAAGCTAGCTTGATCTTGCTCAGCCATGTCTGCACTTTAACGTTCCCTACAAAATCATATTGTAGAATCTTCATTTGGAGGTTGTAGGATATATTACGATTGTCCTATGTAGCATAAGGACATATTCCCCATCCCCAAAGGGGGGATGGAAACATCTCCAACTGTTGGGGACGCCTCCAGATCTGCAACATTTTCTAGAAATCAGGTGTCATTTTCTGAAAACAGGGATGCCAGAACGTGAAAAGTAATAAAAATTGATTGTTAAAAAAAGGAAAATGGCAAAAGAAAAATTAGCTGTTAAAAAAAAAGAAAACTGTGGTCCCAAATGGTGAGTTACCTAA
>LPNX011134272.1:0-13902 GCA_001517045.1 Pseudotsuga menziesii
GTTATTCAGGTGTGGACCTTTCTCATCTTTGATCTTGCTTATATATGCTTGCTGAACATTGTGCATCTCTCTTTCAACCCCAGTACGTTGATGGCCTCTTAAGCCCTAGCCATAGGATACTTTCCTTTACAACATGGACTGAAAGAGGTTCCTAGAGGGTTTTCTTTGTAATAAAAACATATCGATTACAATTTACTAAAAAATACAAAGACTCCGGTGTGTATGCTCTGCGTTTTGGCCGCGGTTCGTCCAATCAGTCAAGCTGCATCAAAAGCAACGTGAGTGACTAGATTAATTAGGTTTCACTTTCCCCAATTAACCACCATCAGGCGAAAATCCAATGCCTCGAACAAACCGTAAGCGGTGGCAAAATACCCAAAGGAGTGGGAACAACTGGAAAGTGACCTCGAGGCGTCGATCTTTGTTACACCCTAACGGGTGTATTATGAACACAGTCTCCGAAACTCCATCCAGCCCACAAACACCTTGCGGGTAGCCGTGAAGGTTTTATTTTTTGACATACTCCAAGTACCCCTTACGTATATCTGGAGTCCCCCCTCGCCTAATTTAATCCACTCAGTTTTCATATTAACTTAAAACGTACCAAGAGACAATTGCAAAACATTCACTCCAAGCACATGCAAGCACATTTAATCATTTTGCGACTCCATTTTAAGACACTGGTTATTTGTTTACTTCTTTCAATATATATATTGTGTGTCAGCATTGTGCTTACTTATGTTTATTTTTCATCTTGTTATTTGTGGTTTTCAATTGTTAATTTCAAACTCCTAAGCAACTTATTCAATTTAATACCATCATGCTAAAGTAATTAGCTTTAGTAACTTAATAGGGTCTACCCCCCTTGGCTTCGCTAGGAGTTGAGCCTAAACAGAGGAGTCAAGAACAAGGTGACAGCCTTGACTCGAGACTTGCCTCCAAGGATACACCAAGTGGCTTGAAGATTTCTGCCACATCCCCCCTAGGTGTGTGAAAGGCAGCAACATGGCTAAGATTAAAAGATCAAAAAGTTCTAATCAATGGTTGAGATGAGCTCAACATAAAGTACATGGATCAATATAATAATATAACACATCAATGGACAAAATCGCCCTAGGAGAGGGGATCCCACTCAACTGTTGGAATATATTATATTCCTTGGAAGGTAATAATGTCTTTGTATTATGTCGAAAGTTGTCTACAATCTTATGTAAAAGAGAAATACATTTAACCCATAGTTATATGATGTTGTATTTACTTGTGTAGAGTATTTGTCCATAGTATTGTATTAAGAAATGTTATTTTGAATAATTATATTATCCCACATGCAATATGTGAGAGTAATTCCTCCTCATCTCTTAGTATATAATAAGGTCAAGTGAGTCTCTACATAATCATGTATTCTTGATGTAGTAGTGGTACTATTGTGACACTGTTGTACACCATCTATATTCTTTGGGGTATTTGTGCTTTGTTCTCTTGTGAGATTGGAGAAGACATTCTAGAGATAATAGAAAACTACCTTCCCGTGAATGTAAACCATTAGGGTGAACCACGTATATCGGTGTTCTCTTGTCCTTTTCTTTTCCTATTCTTATATTTTATGATATGTTGTTGGTTGCTTAGATAGGTTAACTAGTTTAGCTTGACTCTACTATTCTGACATGGTATCAGAGCGGGTTGCTATGATCAAGTACCTTCTATAGCTTTCAATCAATAACGATTATCATTTGGGCATTGTCATTTTGTTGTAAATTTGCTTTCTATCTGGTAGCCATTACGCTTCTCTTCAGATCTAGGCATATTTCTGCGGTTTTTTTTTTACCCTAACTCTAACTTGTTGTGTAAGATTTTTGCAGAATTTTTTCAAAGGTTTCTTGATGTTTTTTCTGTAGATCTACATGATTTCGGGGCTCTCCCCAAAGAGATCTTTCTTCCGATTATGAAAACGACAATTATAAAAAAGGGTCGTAACTTGGTCAGTTTTTACAAGAATTTTTATTATACCCTGTTTTTGGAATTGGAAACACCATTCTAGATCCACCCACGCGACCAAAACAGAAAACTGGGTATTTCTGGGCTTCCTTTCGCTGATAAAAACAGAAGTTATAAAAAAGGGTCGTAACTTGGTCATTTCTTACCAGATTTTTTATTATAAACTGTTTTTAGAATTGGAACAGCCATTTTGGATCCACCATTGTGACCAGAACAGAAAATTGGGCATTTCGGGGCTTCCTTTCGGTAATAAAAATGGCAGTTATAAAAAAGGGCCGTAACTTGGTCATTTTTTACCGATTTGTTTATTATAGCTTGTTTTCGGAATTGGAACAGTTATTCTGGATCCACCCACGTGACCAGAACAGAAAATTGGGCATTTCTGGGCTTCCTTTTGGTAATAAAAACGACAGTTATAAAAAAGGGTCATAACTTGGTCATTTCTTACCAGATTTTTTATTATAACCTGTTTTTTGAATTGGAACAACCATTCTGGATCCACCTACGCGACCAGAACAGAAGACTGGGATTTTCTGGGCACATGTTTTTAAAGGGTTGTAAGTAAAAGTTTATCTTTCCTTTACTGTTTTTCTAACTGTGTTTTTTGCAGATTCATATCAGTACGGTAAAAGTATTTAAGTTTTATGTTATTCATTTTTTGCATTTAGGTTTTGTTTCTAATCATGTTTATTAAGATATTATTTCTTGTTCTTGCTATATATTTGTCTCACATTTCTATATGGATATATTGACATTTTTTAAGGACATGGATCTCTAGTATTTTGTCATGATGATAGCTATAAACCATCTAATGCTTAATATTTTTTTAAATATACTTAATAATTAATTTGTTCTTTTCTTTGTTTTGTTTATAAAAACAATTTTATAAGAACAATCTCATATGTGTTATCCAGTGATCATTATTTACTTTATTTATATGTTATTGCTGACCTTTGTGTAAAAGCAATTTCATTTTTTTATAAATATATTTTTATGATTATTATATGCTCTTGCTAATTAAATTCTTAAGTAAGATCATTTTTTTTAATCTATGTGATATCATATTTGTCGGCTTGTCATAAGTTATTTAATTGGGATATAGTTTCTTTTTCATGTATTGCAGAGATTGTATCTAGTTCCTGTGCTATTTGTCTCTAACATTCCAATATGGAAGCATTGACATTTCCAGGGCATTTCGTCTCTTGCATATTTACATAGTGTTAACAAGAAATGAACCCATGTTTAAGACCATTAGTGACTTGTCATTTCATAATTTTTTATAAGTGATATCATGAGTTGATCATAATTTGCTAATGTTGATCATATTAAACATTTTTATTTATCTATATCTCATGTCATGTTTATTTCGATCATCTTTTACTCAATATTTATATGGCTTTGAGCAATCTTTAAATCTTGAACTATTAAGCATGAGCACCTTGTTCTTGTTGCAATGAGATTTCTATTCTTGTGATTGCACAGGTTATCTTGTTCCTACTTGTCTCTAACGTTCCTATATGGAAGCAATGACATTTTCAGGGCATTCATCTCTTGCATATTAACCTCATACTAATAAGAAATGCACCTATGCTTCAGATTAGTTGCTTGATGACTAAATTTTCATATATTTAAGTGAAGTCTTTGGCTCACTATTTATATGTTGCGACTGACACTTAATGTGTAAAATTAACTTCATTTTCCTTAATGAGCAAGTTAATCTTTTATTTGATCATATTATGTTGCCATTCATTTATATGATGTTTGCTAACCTTTGGTATATAGGCATTTTCATTTCTGTATGAGGCTATGAGCAATCTTGTTTTATGATCTTTATATGCTTTAATCTTGAAAGTTCTTGTGCAGATAAGTTCTTTGTTTAGGCTTTCACCTTATTCCAGAAGTAATGAAGCACCATCTTCTACTGTTAAAGTCATGATGTTCATTTGTATGATATCATTTTCGATGTATAGACCATTGGGGTCTTGTTTCTTCGATGTTTGAGGTCTTCTACAGATATTTATATTGCACCTTGATTGGAAGAATGTCTGTTATCCGCATGTGTATTGGCCATCTGGGTTTTTTTGTACATTGTTGTGGTGTTCTTAGCCACATGTTCTATTGTATCGACCGTCAGAAGGTATCTGTACACTGGTGTGGATGTTATATCAGAGTTCTTCAACTATCATATATGGTTGCGATGATTCTTGTGGTGATCTAGGCATCTTGCGATTGGAATACGTCACATGTTCTCGGCATTTTATTGTTGGTTCTTTCATCGTACAACTTGGTTCGTGTGCACTTTCATGATTCAGTGAGAAGCGATTGTTCATCGTCAAATTCCATCAACCGAAGTGTTCTTTTTCAGCTTTGGTTCTTCTGGAAGTTGTCATCAAGGGGGAGCAGTAATGACTCCTTCCTTCCTTAGTGTTAGTGTTGGCCCTTCTCCTAGCCATTCTTATGGTGGAGTGTTGGAATATATTATATTCCTTGGAAGGTAATAAAGGCTTTGTATTATGTCGAAAGTTGTCTACAATCTTATGTAAAAGAGTAGCAACGGTTGAGAATACCCGCAGTTGATCAACGGTGCGGAACGGTTGAGGCGAAAAGCCAAGTGCGGTAAGATATGTTGAAAAATGTGATGGTTCGGCAATCCACGTACCGCATCCCATCTCAGATCTATGGTCAAGAAATAGCCGGGGAGAAAGATCAACGGCTCAGGATGAGTGCGGAAAGACGACTACAAAAAACGATTGTGGAAAGCTAATAGTGTGGAAAGACATTTTGAGATCTACGGTCAGGAAAAATCCCGATCTAAAATCAACGGCTACAAAAGCCTGTAAAAGTTTGGAGTAAAGCCCGCAAGTGTTGAATAAGAGGAAAAACCCACGATCAGAGATGAAGCTGAGGAAGCCCGCAGCATGAGTAGATGGAGAAGCTCGTTAGCAAAACATGAAATCTAGCACGCAGATAAAGAAGCCTGTGGATGACCAGGGAAGAATTATGAAGGGCGTGGTTAACAAAGTTACGGTGGTTATGACTAACAAAAGGCACATAAACAGAGTTAGAGTATTGTAAGGACATGACTATTTTAAAAAGTATGTTGTTGTATTGATGTTTGAGAAGAATATATAAACAGAATCTTGAAAAGTAAGTTGTGTGTCTCTAGGGGGTCTATGTGGGTGAATAATGAATATCTAAAGAAGAAGACCAGTAGTCAGAAAATGCAAAGTGTATCTCTACAATCCAGATCCGTGTAGCAACAAGACAATAGACCAAGTGAAGAAAGCCAGAGACTGAGTTTGAAGAAGGTCTAGGAAGTTTAATAATATCAAATTAGGGTGGCAGGGTGGTGCTAGGGCATCCTGCAAGGAGGCTTTAACCTCCTTCCAATAGTGGTTGGAGAATCAAGGTATTGATGTATCCTTGTCTGTAGGTGCAGGCAAAAATCAGGGTATTAGTGTATCCTTGTTTGTAAGTGCAGACAGAAACCAAGGTGTGGGTGCATCCTTCAGTAGTGGCTGAGAAACTTGGGGATTGTGGTCTCCCACAAGTGGGTGCTTGCAAATAACTATTGTATATTGTAAAAACAAAGTTTTGCAGATAATAGAAACGTGTTGGTGGTTTACCTTCTTAGGGTTCCACGATAAAATCTGCACTCTGTGTATCTTGTTGATTCAATGTTTTGATTACAGTTTAATAAGTGGTTTAAATGGTAAAAAGTCAACAATATTGATTCCCCCCCCCCCCCCTCAGTATTGACCAGCTATTAACACCCTCAACTTGGCTAATTGATGTATTTCACTGTTATATCATATGTTATGAGGTTGTAATGGGGCCTAGGGTGAATTAAGCCCCTAGTGACCCCCTTTGATGTATTATCATGATGTATCTTATGTTATCTTATGTTTTTCACCTTAGGGAGGCGTCCTTGATCAAGAGTGCGCCCCCTTTGAAGTGGTCAACTTCATCAATGTGTTGATCTTCGTTGTTGTGATCTCCACCGTTGATGATGTCTTAATCTCAACCGTAGGATGATAATTAGCTAAAAAGTGGACACACTCTAAAGCTATTTAAGAGAGGTGATCCCCCCATTGTAAAGCATGAGCTCTGGAACTGGAATATTGAATGAAGAGATTTTTCTGGGATTTAATACTGGCATTCTTTGTGGATAACTGAATGTGATGGTGATTGAAATTGTATTTCTCTTGCACTGAGGATATTCTAGCATAGTTTCTTGCATTTGTTGTATCCAATTTTTTTCCGCAGGCATAGGAGGCGATTTGAAGAGCAGGCGCATTGGTGGGGGGACTTGCCCTGACGCCTTACTTCGGATTGATTCCGATAGGGAGTGATCACTTCTTTATGGCTCTTCGCCTTTCTATTAGTTGCTTCTATATTTGCTGATCACGATCTTTCTTGTTTCACTTATTGGTTTTTCCTTTCTGTCGCAGGAAAGGAGGACGCTTGGGTCATTGAGCAGAGCAATACAAATAAGAACTCGCCTGGATTTCCCATTTGATCTTTGAGGGGGCAATCCTCATCATCCAGGACAGCATCCACAAATTCCAAGTAAGTTTCTCAGCTTCTTTCTCTATATTTTATTTTTCATGCATTGCACATCATCCATTTTTGCTAAAACCCCCTTGTAGAAAATAGGAAAAATCACCGGGACACTTTTTACTTTGAAAATCAAAATTTCACAATCTGGGTTTTGACGGCGATCACCCAAAACCCTCTCCCTCTCCTAGGTGTCATCTTTTGACTCCATCTGACAATCTCAAAGTGGCACTGATCCCTAGGAGGAAACGCCCATCATGTCTTGTTAGTGATTTTCTGAGTTTGGGTGTTTCCCGATTCTGTTTGGATTTTGTACATTGTCATACCTGTCATCCAAGCATCTGATCAAGTGTGTTAGAAGCCCTAATTCATTATCAAATCCAACTTTGGGTATTTTCCCTACTTTCATCTAAATCCCCCCAGGGTCCCGAATTTGATCATTTGAGTTAACACACAAACTCTAGATCTGGTAACCGAATTTTATTAGCCACTCAACCATTTAACCCGAGAATACTTCCACACCTTTAAACACTCGGACATTCCTTAATTTGTGGCTTTATCCTTAAACCTAGGGTTTCCAGCAATCACCTTACGTACTCTGTGCATCTAGTCTAATCTGGTGGTTAGCTTTAGGTCTTTCCTTCTAGGTTAGGTTTGGGTCTCCCCCTTTGTCACTTGGGCTTTAGTGGCATAAAGCGAAGGGTATCTCAACCGACGTGACAACCATCCATTCTTTGGGGGTTGGGGTACTCGTAGTTCGCAGCTGTGGTTGCCTTTCCCCTCTGGCATCTTGATGTAAGTTGTCATTGCAAATATTTTGAATGTCAAGTTTTCGGCATACTATGTAAATTCTAAAATATCAATAATATGTGTGTGTGTATGCACATGTGCGCAATTGGATTTTGTTTCAAATTACTCTTCATTTTTTTAATGGATGAGTATAATTGACGTGGAATTCCTGTCAATAAATGATGGTGCATTTGGTAATTATTCTTGTCATTTGGTTTCTAATGTTATGTGTAGACACACAGAGAGATAGACAGAAACACCCCCACACCCAATTTTGAAAAATGGTGTAACTAGCACCCACGCCAAAATTTTCAAAATGGTAACCTCAGACCTGCAGCTTTGGTTTTATGCAAAGCAGTCTCCAAAGGAAACTTTATTTATGAAGTGGCTATCTTTCTGGACTGAGATTTAAGACCTGCTACAATACCTTCCTACATGCAGAAATATAGAAAAACAATTTTTTTATTTGTTTTATTTTTCATTTTTTTATGGTGCAGATGTGTTTAGGAGGCTTTTGTTGCATTCTATCCTACAAATTAATATACCAATATGTTGTTGCCATTGCTTGTGCGATGGCTAATTTACCAAATCAGCTTCCTGATTATTCTACAATGCATGGAAGGTAGTTTCTGTCGCTAGCTCTCTCACTCCTACCACAAAGAAAAACCCTTCCTCAAATCCTCTTTCCCATATAAATTGGGTAGAATGTTGAGTTACATCCTAATCTTGATATATTATCTTGCATTTAGTCCTCATAATTCTCTAATGCTTAGAGCTCTACTCCACATGCTCTTTTTATCATATACTATTTTTCTAGTACTCACATCATTTTCTGTGTGAAGTTCAGACCCATTATGTAAAAAAAATCAAGCTCCCGGTTATCAGAAGCATTAAGTTATCAATAGACATCATTAAATCATAGCTACGCAGAAATTAAATAACAAACTTCAGGGATAATGAACTTTACTTGATCTGCAGTTATCAGAAGTAATGGCTCTGAGCTTATTTCACCATCTTCGAGATTTGCAATCTTTGATATAATAGCCTCTGCCTGCAGTGGAGCCAGTGTATTAGTATGACACTGACCAATGAAAAAGCCATCAGTTAATCACTAATACCACTCTATCACAAGGTCAATTCACATTCTGTAAATCCTCAAAAAATAACCCACTTTATTGCATCAGATCCTAGAAACAACCAAAATTAGCTAGCAAAACAAATTATAGGGACTGATTAACCAGAAAATAGCAGCATACCGCAACATGCTGAGAGCAACTTGATTAGAGAGCATATTCAAGCTGAAATAGAATATTTGACTAAACTGTGCTTTCGATTAGAAAGAAGTATCAAGCTCCAGCATATTTTTATTCACAAAACATATTCCTATTTTCTATCTCAACACCATATGCACAGTGGTAATAAGTACTTTATAAAACAGTTCTGAATTACTACAAAAATATAACTAAGGATTTTGATCTTGAACTGTTACCTAATTGTGGACTGTTCAACAAATTGCCTCAAGTATTAGTGGATAAATGTTGAACATTGATTCCATAAATTATGTCTTAAATGTTTGGAATAGAGTGAGTGATAGAAACAAGAAGCAAGCAAACTATATATGATAATGCTAACCAGGGAGCGTCACTGCTTATTTTCCACCAAGATTATGGGATGAGTGTTAAAGATAGTGCAGCTGCGAGACCCATTCTCAAGGAGGATGGTACCCTAGTCAGTTAACTAGGGCAGAGTAAGACCCTAGAAGGTATCCTAGGGCCCCAGTAGTCTCCTAGGGTTCTTGGCCTAGGACCAAGCAAGTTGATGACATGGCAAAGTCCCTAACACATGGTTAGGGCCCCTATATGCCTCTAGGGTTCCTGGTCTGGGACCAGGCAGTTTCTTGGTCTGGGACAAAGCAAATCCTACAGGTTGAGGTAGAGACATTCCTGGTCTAGGACCAAGCAGTTCCTGTAGACACATTCCTGGTCAATTAACCAAGTGGATCTTGGTCAAGTTGACCAAGATAATGATGTGTGATGTCCTCTCTCCTATTCGGTTATTGCTAGGTTGTTTCTCAAGGGACTGGCCAACCCTTGATGATGTCACCTGCACCTAACCCTTAGGAGATGTATTGAGGACCATAGGACCACATCATCAGTTTGGATCTTCTCCTTATATACTATATAGTGATGATATATATATATATACACCTTGAGAGAGAGAAATGATTAAAGTCCTTGGTCTTGTTGGTCCTATGGGTAAAAGGGGTTGTTTCTCCACCCTCATGGTACACCGTGGTCTTATGGGTGTAAGGGTTGTCTTACCTTCTTATTAAGACCCCTTTGATTGACTTATGGTCCTTTATCTTTTACTTGGTCCTCGCGCCCCTATTGTGTGTACATTTGATATGATGACTTTTGTTTTATTGTTTTATTGTTATTGACCATATGACCTTTAGTGCCCTATTCTAAGTCAAACTAATCTTATTTTTTATTTTATTGGTAACTATCCTAAAACTTAGGGGTTACCTAAGAGACCTTTCTAGAAGGCTTGTCAAGATTATAAATTTAGTTTCACTTCTCCTTTTTCATGCGGCATCTGAACAAGAGAGAAAATCAGATCTGATTCTTTGTTTGCTTTAGAGTTTGTTTTGCTTGACGAGCTTGTTGCTGCTTAACAACTAGGGTTACTGTTGCTTGACATCTAGGTTTCTTGTTGATCTTGGAGTGGCCCGTGACGCTCCTGCTATTGTTTTTAGCAAGTCATGACCTCATTACCTTTTGCCTAGGCTAATTCTAAGGTTGGTCGTAACTCCTCTTTGTAGGTTGCTTATACATGACTTTGTCTGGGATGCTAAACTTGATTCGTGACCTTTTTGTGATTGGGTTGTGACTGTTGTGACCTCACCAGGCTGGGCCGTGACTGTGTATTCCCTCTAGGGTTGGGTCGTGACCTATGTGAACCCTCCAAGGGCTGAGCCGTGACTATTGTGACCTTCTTCTGCTGCCTGTGGGTTGGATTCATGACCTCCTTTAGCTTCCCAGACAGAGTCGTTACCTTTTGTTGGTTTCCAGACTTGAAATGTGACCTTGTTGGGCTGTCTGAACTTGATGCGTGAACTTGTTGAGTTGGGCCATGAACTTGTTGTGTGCCTAGGCTGACCCGTAACTATGTTGTTCTCTTTCTTTTGCTAGGCCATGATCTTTTGTTGGTCTATAAGCTGGGCATCACTCTCTCGAACAGGCCTTGACCTTATCTTGAACTGATAAAGGCTGGACGTGGTCTGTTTGGGGGCTACTTCCTATTTGGATACTACAGACCTAGACTCTGATTTGTTTGGTATGCCCTTTGGGATGGACATGACTGTGGTTATCTTCTCCTAATAGGTCATGAATTTTTGGATGCTTTTTGGACTGTGGTGCCCTATCCTAGTTGACTTTGACTGGGTTAAACCCTAGATGACAGGTCAGTAGTAATGGTAAGTCTGCTAGAGGGAGCTATGACTTTTAGTGTGCCTATTTCTAGTTTGGGCTGAGTATCATTATTGCTATCCTAATGAGATCTTCCCACTTGGTGATTTTGTTACTATATGTACCTAACCTAAACCCATATCACTTTGACCTTCTCTCTCTCAAAGTATGACTTATGACAGCTTGTCCTTATAGTGACAAGAGCTGACTCAATATGTATGAGTATAAGGCAGATTCAAACTAGATCTATTTAGCATTTGTTTTTCAATTATGTGTATTAGTTTCATTGTAATTTTGCTACTATTTATGTTATGTATATTGGAAATGATAATCTATCTCAAGGACCAACTTTATTGCGGTGACCAAAAAAGTGTTAAAGTTGAAAGAGATGAAAATTATGCTCAAGTTTATTACAGCAGTGTTCTTATGGATCTAGCTTTGTGTTTAGATCTATTTATGCATTAAAGTATAAATTTTATTTTTCTCTATATTTAACCCTAACCTAACATAAACATTAACAATGAGGGGATGAGTTTTTTGGATGGTTGGAGAGACACCCCGGATTTTGAGGAATAGCACAGAAGCTAGCTAACGACAGGGGATAGCATAGAGTACCCCAAATATTGTAAAATAGATAAAAGATGTAATCCAGCAATTAAGCATACTAATCAGTAATCACAATATACATAGTCCTATGATGGTTATTAAAAGAAACAATACGGCCCGGGGCTCGGTATACCAAGCAAACTATATAAGATCAAGTAGGGTCACTGCCTATGTTCCACCAAGATTATGGGATGAGGGGACAATTTTTATGGACAGCTGGACAGACACCCCAGATTTTGAGGAACGGCACAGGTGATGGAAAAGGGGGGCAACATGGGGTACCCCAAAAATTGTAAAATAATTAAAAGATGTAATCAAGTAATTAGGTATACGAATAAAAAATATACAGGGGGATAGCATAGGGTACCCCAAATATTGTAAAATAGATAAAAGATGTAATCCATCAATTAAGCATACTAATCAATAATCACAATATACATAGTCCTATGATGGTTATTAAAAGAAACAATAAGGCGCGGGGATCGGTATACCAAGCAAACTATATAAGATAAAGTAGGGTCACTGCCTATGTTCCACCAAGATTATGGGATGAGGGGATGATTTTTATGGACAGATGGACAAACACCCCAGACTTTGAGGAACGGCACAGGTGATGGAAAAGGGGGGCAACATAGGGTACCCCAAATATTGTAAAATAAATAAAAGATGTAATCAAGTAATTAGGTATACGAATAAAAAATATACATAGTCGTACGATGGTTATTAAAAAAAATGTTCAGGCCCAATATACCTTAAAGGTTAAAAATAATATTTATTGTTATTATTTTTTTATACGGGAGCCACCACAGGGGGACAGTGACGTTCCCTTGTTGGGATAAAGGAATGTCACAGCATCTCCACAGTGACCCATTTCACAAGAGACATCCCTAGGTTGTCCCTTGCAATTGGGACTGACAAGAAACATCCCCACTCTTGCCGCCTTTCACACACCTGGGTCACGTGGCAGAAATCTTCAAGCCACTCGGTGTGTCCTTGGGGGCAAGTCTCGAGTCAAGGCTGTCACCTTATTCTTGACTCCTCCGTTTAAGCTCAACTCCTAACAAAGCCAAGGGGGGTAGACCCTATTAAGTTACTAAGGCAAAATTATTTAGTACAGTGATGTTAAATTGAATGAGTTACTTAGGAGTTTGAAATTTAACCATAAACAACCATAAATGACAAGATACAAAATGAGCGCACGAAAGCACAATGCTGAGACACAATATATATATAGCAAAAAAATAACCAGTGCCTTAAAATGGAGTCAAAATATAATCAATGTACTTGCATGTGCTTGGAGTGAAAGTTTTGCGATTGCCTCTTGGTACGTTTTAAGTTAATGTGAAATATGAGTTGATTAAAATTAAGCGAAGGGGGGGGGGGATTCCAGATATACCCGAGAGTACTTGGAGTATGTCCAAAACTAAACCGTCACGGCTACCCACAAGGAATATGTGGGCTGAATGGAGTCTCTGGGGCTATTGTTCATAACATACCCGTTAGGGTGTGACAGAGATCGACGCCCCGAGGTCACTTTTCAGGAGTTCCCGCTTCCTTTGGGTATTTTTCCACCGTAATGGTTTGATCTAGGTGTTGGATTTTCACCTGATGGTTTGTCAATTTGGGAGAGTGAATCCTAATTATTCTAGTCACTCAAGTGCTTTTGATACAGCTTGACTGATCGGACGAACTGCAGCCAAGTGCAGAGCATACACACCGGAGTCTTGTCAATTTTAGTAAATTTTGAGATGGGTGTTCTTGTTAAAAAGAAAACCCTCCAGGAACCTCTTTCGATCCAAGTGGATCTCAATCGAGGAATCAAGGAGGAGTTAATTTTATAATAGATGATGAAACAATTGATGAAAAGGAAAACACAGATACACAATTCCGGTTTTCTAATTAGTCCTACCACGCATCTCTTTCCCCTTTCGGGTCAATCGGGAAGTCGTGGGGTAAGTATTAAGATTACTTTGAAATCTCAAATATGGAATATGGAAATGATAATAAATCAAAGTATACTACCATGCAAATTAGAACTACACTAGATTGAAAAGAGATGAACAAAAAGTAAAAAATTGACACCGACGCAAATTCCCCCAGGGGGGATGGTGAATAAGCTTGAAAGAGCCTATTCGAAAGGACCTCTTCTTTTTATTAGCAGCGATTTACAATATCAGCAAATTGAAATTGATGCACTTTGGTCCTTGTTATCTGGGATCCAAAGGCTTACAACAAGCTTGTAACAAGCTTGAGTTAAAACACAGCGGTGGGGGAAGCTTCCGAGAAGCTCTGGTTCATCCAAGAGTCGGAAATTTGGCAGAGTCTCCTTCTCTTTTATGTTAGACCTGCTAAAAAACAGCGAGCAATTAAAATCAAATGTGCCCAAAAACACTTTAAAAGTGTTTTGGGTCACCACGCTAATTACCAAAAAAAAACTAAGTAAAAATTGTTAAACAAGGGTAATCTAATTTCTGCAAAAAGGAACCAA
>LPNX011134272.1:14270-46338 GCA_001517045.1 Pseudotsuga menziesii
TATAGTGGAGTCAAACTAGATCCACAGCTCCTCCAATCCTTGCTATCTGAAAGCTAAACACACAATCCTGCACGAAACCTCATGAGATCTGGATATATATATGAAAAAGAGACAAGAATTACATGCAAATAAACTTATTAAACATGTATAATCTAGATCTTCTAACATATATGCTATGAGATATAAGAAAAACAAGGAACCTTACTTGCCCAACTATACTCCTATTGATTTAGCCGAATCGTTCAAGCCAGACAGGGTTCAGATGCAGAAATTGAGAGAAAAGTCGTCAAAATCAATAGTTG
Source organism: Pseudotsuga menziesii (assembly GCA_001517045.1). Lineage (NCBI taxonomy): Eukaryota > Viridiplantae > Streptophyta > Pinopsida > Pinales > Pinaceae > Pseudotsuga > Pseudotsuga menziesii. The sequence continues at coordinate 14,573 of LPNX011134272.1, forward strand.
TAAGACAATGCTTAATCCACACACATGAGAGCATTACACCATTTGGCCTCCAAAGCTTCTTTATTCCAACAATCAAAAGATTACAACAGTATTACAATAGCAAGCCCTTCAATCCAACTCTAACTAGCTTGGAAGAGGCAGCCTGAGCTTTATTTATAAAAAAAAAGGAGATCCATGCCAGGGGGGCACAAATCCCAAGGAGATAGACCAATGTAGCTGAAGGAGAGTCCATCAATGCCTGATCTGTGTCTAGTTGAGCCAGATCTGAGTCTCACTGAGTGCAACTGTCAATCGAGGGGCTGATCTGACTGACACCTCAACCTGTTGACTGAAGCATCCACCAAAACTCATCCAGATGAGCCCAAACGTGTGGAGGAGAGAGGGAGGGCAAAATTCCCCATAAAGGATGTTGAAGTTCAACTCTGGATCTGTCCAGATCACCTCCTTCAGTCAAGGATTTGTCAAATCCAATCAATCTGGTTCAACTCTAGGATCAGTGGATTCTCAATCGATTTGATTGAAATCAGTCAGATCTGAACCAGATTGATTGGATTTGACAAATCCTTTGACTGAAGGAGGTGATCTGGACAGATCCAGAGTTGAACTTCAGCATCCTTTATGGGGAATTTCGCCCTCCCTCTCTCCTCCACACCTAGATCAGTGGATTCTCAACCGATTTGATTGAAATCAGTCAGATCTAAACCAGATTGATTGGATTTGACAAATCCTTGACTGAAGGAGGTGATCTGGACAGATCCAGAGTTGAACTTCAGCATCCTTTATGGGGAATTTCGCCCTCCCTCTCTCCTCCACACGTTTGGGCTCATCTGGATGAGTTTTGGTGGATGCTTCAGTCAACAGGTTGAGGTGTCAGTCAGATCAGCCCCACGATTGACAGTTGCACTCAGTGAGACTCAAATCTGGCTCAGCTAGACACAGATCAGGCATTGATGGACTCTCCTTCAGCTACACTACAGTGGTCTATCTCCCTGGGATTTGTGCCCCCCTGGGATGGATCTCCTTTTTTTTATAAATAAAGCTCAGGCTGCCTCTTCCAAGCTAGTTAGAGTTGGATTGAAAGGCTTGCTATTGTAATACTGTTGTAATCTTTTGATTGTTGGAATAAAGAAGCTTTGGAGGCCAAATGGTGTAATGCCCTCATGTGTGTGGATTAAGCATTGTCTTACGACTATTGATGTTGCCAGTTTTTCTCTCAATTTCTGCATCTAAACGCTGTCTGGCTTGAACGATTCAGCTGAATCAATAGGAGTATAGTTGGGCAAGTAAGGTTCCTTGTTTTTCTTATATCTCATAGCATATATATTAGAAAATCTAGATTATACATGTTTAATAAATTTATTTGCATGTAATTCTTGTCTCTTTTTCATATCTATATCCAGATCTCATGAGTTTTCGTGCAGGATTGTGTGTTTAGCTTTCAAGTAGCAAGGATTGGACGAGCTGTGGATCTAGTTTGACTCCACTGTACATCCAAAAGCTTTGTGAAGACATTGCCCCTCTGTATTCCACTAACAAGTTTCCATTGCAGATCCATCCAACAACGAGCCTTTCCCCTTCTCTTCCTCCTTTCTTTTAAAATCAATCTTCCGGTTACCTGTCTCTTCCTCTTATGATCAGATCTAGTTCCAAGAATTGAATATATATTGTTAAATCTATTTTATAAGAGTTTTGTTGCTTAGATCTATAATTTCATAAAGAATATCAGTTCATAAAGATAGATCTAGGTGTAGGAAATTCCTTTTTTGCAAGTAGCTAAATTATAGATCTAAAGCTTGCTCATAAGGTAGCTTCCTTTTTTGTTCTTCAAAGATTTAAATTCTGCAATAAAAGTGCACATCTCATTGGCTGCCCAAATAGCAAGCCAAGATCCCAAGGAAAGCTTGCTTTCCTTGGTTCCTTTTGCAGAAATTAGATTACCCCTGTTTAACAATTTTTACTTAGTTTTTTTTTGTAATTAGCGTGGTGACCCAAAACACTTTTAAAGTGTGTTTGGGCACATTTGATTTTAATTGCTCGCTGTTTTTTAGCAGGTCTAACATAAAAGAGAAGGAGACTCTGCCAAATTTCCGACTCTTGGATGAACAAAAGCTTCCCGGAAGCTTCCCCCACCGCTGTGTTTTAATTCAAGCTTGTTACAAGCTTGTTGTAAGCCTTTGGATCCCAAATAACAAGGACCAAAGTGCATCAAATTCAATTTGTTGATATTGTAAATCGCTGCTAATAAAAAGAAGAGGTCCTTTCGAATAGGCTCTTTCAAGCCTATTCACCATCCCACTTGGGGGGATTTGCATCAGTGTCAATTTTTTACTTTTTGTTCATCTCTTTTCAATCTAGCGTAGTTCTAATCTGCAGGGTAGTATACTTTGATTTATTATCATTTCCATATTCCATATGTGAGATTTCAAAGTAATCTTAATACTTACCCCACGACTTCCCGATTGACCCGAAAGGGGAAAGAGATGCGTGGTAGGACTAATTAGAAAACCGGGATTGTGTATCTGTGTTTTCATTTTCATCAATTGTTTCATCATCTATTATAAAATTAACCCCTCCTTGATTCCCCGATTGAGATCCACTTGAATCGAAAGAGGTTGCTAGAGGCTTTTCTTTTTAACAAGAACACCCATATCAAAATTTACTAAAATTGACAAGACTCCAGTGTGTATGCTCTGCACTTGGCTGCGGTTCATCCGATCAATCAAGCTGTCTCAAAAGCACTTGAGTGACTAGAATAATTAGGATTCACTCTCCCAAATTGACAAACCATCAGGTGAAAATCCAACACCTAGACCAAACCATTATGGTGGCAAAATACCCAAAGGAAGCGGGAACTCCTGAAAAGTGACCTCGGGGTGCCAAACTCTGTCACACCCTAACGGGTACGTTATGAACAATAGCCCCAGAGACTCCATTCAGCCCACATATTCCTTGCGGGTAGCCGTGACGGTTTAGTTTTGGACATACTCCAAGTACTCTCGGGTATATCTAGAATCCCCCCCCCCCTTCGCCTAATTTTAATCAACTCATATTTCACATTAACTTAAAACGTACCAAAAGGCAATCGCAAAACTTTCACTACAAGCACATGCAAGTACATTGATTATATTTTGACTCCATTTTAAGGCACTGGTTATTTTCTTGCTATATATATATTGTGTCTCAGCATTGTGCTTTCGTGCGCCCATTTTGTATCTTGTCATCTATGGTTGTTTATGGTTAAATTTCAAACTCCTAAGTAACTCATTCAATTTAACATCACCATACTAAATAATTTTGCCTTAGTAACTTAATAGGGTCTACCCCCCTTGGCTTCATTAGGAGTTGAGCCTAAACGGAGGAGTCAAGAACAAGGTGACAGCCTTGACTCGAGACTTGCCCCCAAGGACACACCGAGTGGCTTGAAGATTTCTGCCACGTGACCCAGGTGTGTGAAAGACGGCAACACTTTTTGGCGTCGTTGCCGGGGATAAATCTTTTTATTCTCGAGTACGACTTAGCTTAACTTTTTTCTAAACAACTAAAAAGTTAAAAAAAATAACTTGATTGATCTTGTCTTTAAAAAACATAAAAATTAAAACTCGATCCATCTGGCGACTCCACTGTCTAACATCCCTCCAAGAATTTCTACCCGAAGAAACCGCTATCAATTATTCGATCTTCTCCCTGATCCCGAAAGGTTTATTGGGGAAAGATTGAATAGGCAGACTTCTCGTAGAAACCTTGAAGATTTAGGAGACCAATCCCTCTTAGATATCCATCACATATTTGTAGAGAGTCATGTTCACCAATCTCAAGAAATGACGGAATTATTCAAACCCCTTGACTTTTCACAGATAGCAGGTGCTCCCCATGCCATTCCAAAAGATGTTATCAAGAAGCTCCCCATATTTCAGAGCAATAATGCCATCACTACCAAGTCTCACCTTCGAAAGTTTGAAAAGCACCTGGTCAGTTATTGCAATGATGCTGCCCATGACCATGACGATGTCAAAATGAAGCTCTTTGCTTTATCCTTAGAAGATGATGCTGAAGAATGGTACTTTGACCTAGATGATGATTCATATAAAACTCTTAGTGAATTCCTAGAGGGTTTTAAGAAGAAATGGGGAGAAAAGAAAGAACCAAGACATCTGCTTGCTGCCCTTCATAACATTAAGAAGATGGAGAATGAAACCATGGATGAATTTAACACTAAGTTCAGGCGTGTGGTTGCGGACCTCCCTAACAAAATCAAGCCAAAGGATGCCTCCATCCTCATCTTACATCGAAGCTTTCACTGGTGATTTGAGGTACCAGTTAAGAGACAAAGAGCCGACCAATCTAAAAACTGCTAAGGAATTGGCCGAGAAAATAGAAAAGAATATGCAGTCTTCAGGCAAGTCCAACATTCCAGGTCACACTAGGGGAAACAATTCCTGCAACAAGGAGACCAAGGGTAAAGCCGTTGAATCAGAAAAAAAGAGAACTTCTAAAGATCCCATGGAAAAGGTGACGGGCATAATAAAAAACTCGGTTACTAGTCAAAACCAACTAATGGCCAATCATTATGCACACTTGAATCACATTCATAATAGATTGATCACAATGGAAAAGAATAATGGACCTAGGAACTTTCAGCCCAAGCAAAATCAGATGTATCAAAATAAATTTCCTCAGCAGGAGCCTAGGATTCCAAACCAGTTAGACTCAGCTAACATGGTAGAAGAAGTAATTCCATGGTGTAGACCCTGTGAACAATTCCACCAAGAAAGCACTTGTTATGTTGCAAATCAAGTCATGGAACATGGAAATCGCGAGTTCAGTAGTCAAGAAACAACTCCAAGCAAGCCTGATCATGTATACATGGTAGGCCAGGCCTACCCTTTGTCACCAGCTAAACAGTGCAAGCCTAAGGATGAAACCATTGCAGAATCTTATAATGAAACTTATGATGAAAACTGTAATGTACATGATGGGACTCCTACGTGTTCTCCATATAATGATGACAGTCTAGAAGGTTTACTGCCTTGTGACCTTTTCTCTGAAGAAGATGAGTATGAAAATGAGGACAAGTATAACTTGGAGCATGATACAAGTGACGAAGACTCCCTTATCTCCGACAAAGATGTTGATGAGGAATCCTGGACATTCATGGAAAATCCAGTCTATGACATGAATAAAGAGGAAAATAATGAACCAGAAACTTTTGATGGTTTTGTTGATTTTTCTATCTATGGCATATCTGAAGGAGAGAGCATGGATCTAGAGACCTGGGAAAATCATAGAATGGAAGAGGAGCATTCAAAACTCTTATATGATCATTCAGAGTCATATCATGCAGAGCCGCACAAAGGTATCAATAATGAAGACATGGAGAAGCAGTGTTGTGAAAAGACAGATGTGATGCAGTTAGTAGAATATCAGTCTCAACTATCATCTTCACATATAGAGTCTCCTCATGATTTGGAGCCACTTGGGTCTTATACAGGGAATTATCATCTGGTAAGCCTCGATGATCAGTATGATGGTGTAGTCAATCTGCCTCATCACTCTGATTTGTATATCAACTCTGTCCAGTCATGGATAAAAGCAGCCTGCGCAAGCAATTACTAGTTTGGGAGGAAGTTTGACGACATTATGCATGCCTATGATTTCCCATCCATCCCGCCCCTTTCGAATCATCACACAGGTTTGCATTTTCTAAATAAAGTATCTTCACTTTCGCTGGTAACCAAAGACAAGGAATTATTTTTTTATGTTAATACAATGCTTAGGTGGTTACATTGGATTTCTGATTACACTTAACCTTGTTTATATCATGCTTAGAGTAGGAAAATAAGCTCCTTGAAAAAGAGCATTTACTTTCCGCATTTTTGTTTTAGTTATAATAAAACATTTTTTTTCATTAGTTAGTTACATTTATTTTGTTTAAATAAATCATCTTAATGGTTCATTTGGTTTTTATGTAAAACTTGTGCTACTGAGGTTTTCTTGTCAAGTTCAGATGTTTTTACAGGGTGTATAAACCAGAGATTCTAGTGTTCTCGTATCCTCTCCTTGCCCTATGACCAGATCAAGCACACGTCCCGCAGTTGGAGCCAGAATGTTACCACCTAAGTTGTACTTAGTGGTTTTTTATCAAGTGAGCCTGGTTAACCGGACAAGGATAACTTGTTCGAACTTCAGAAGACCTTCAGTCTTACTTCTAGGAAGCTTTGTTGTACTATATCACATGTTCACACCCCATGGGGGAATTGTAATAAATGTTCTAGCATGATAGTGTCTGTAAAAGACTTGGTCTCTTAGACTTTATTTGTCAATCCGATCAGCCCAGGGTGTTTTTTCCCTTGGTTATTATTGGTTGTTGAATAAACGACTGATAATTTCTGAGTTTTTCACTCCATACCTCCAAAGTTGGGGTGGTCGGCTTGGCAAATAAAGTCTAAGAGACCGAGTCTTTTACAGACACTATCATGCTAGAACATTTATTACAATTCCTCCATGGGGTATGAACATGTGATATAGTACAACAAAGCTTCCCAGAAGTAAGACTGAAGGTCTTCTGAAGTCCGAACAAGTTATCCTTGTCCGATTCACCAGGCTAACTTGATAAAAAACCACTAAGTACAACTTAGGTGGTAACACCCACCTGGTCCCCTTGTAACCTAGAGATAGGAGACTACGGAACACATCCTAGGCCCTCAAGGACACATCTCCACCTGATCCTCTCGTCAACTAGACACAGGAAACTAGGGAATACATCCTAGGCACCTTAAGGACGCATCCAATGGTACACTTATAACTACTAAACTGGGGGATTGGACTATATAGGGATTTGTCTTGTGTTAACCAGTTAGGCAATTAATTGATGTCAGTAGATTAGATATATAAAAAGGTACAAAAGGGGTTCATCATGTCAACACCCTCAACTAGAAATTTTCAACTTCACTTTTTAGGTAGCCTGAAACAAGCAAGAGGCTAATGTATAGGAGCAGGGAGAAGTAAACATGGTCGAGCACAAGGAACAAAAGGAGATAAAATCAGGACATACACAAGATTTATATAAAAAATGATATATCTCATAACAAGGAAGAAGTAATAAATCATGTGATCTTGAAGAAATGACAATTAAAGAATCATCAATAAACAGAGACCAACCCAAGTCAAAACATCAAATACGCAATGAGAGAAGTCAAGACTCAACACATTTGTCATTAGACATTGAAAGCAACAATCAAATAAACATCGATAGCTTGAGACTAACATATGTCAAAAAATCGTGCACTAGGCAGGAGGAATCAATTCAATTTTCAATCATATGGAAAATTGTGGGAATCATAAAATCTACATCTATTATCCATATTTTCGATTTGAGACTATGCAGGGATGAAGTTTAAAATGCCACAAGTTTCTAGCATAGCCACATGACATCTTAAAAAAGAAAGAAGTCAAGGGATGATGATGGGACAATCATCAAGACTAGTGCCAATCCATAGGGAAAATGGATTCGAGGGAGACTACTCCAAAAAAGGGGATAGTTCATGAAAGGTTAGGGAAATTAGGATTGCATGCACATGCCACAAATAAACCCTAGCATGCTGAAAAATGAATGTAAGAATCAACTACGTCGTACCAAGAGTAGTGCCACATCAAAACAATGTCAACTAGGGTGTGCCTCATACAATGAAGTATTACAAGCTCTTACTCTAGAAAAATTATCGAAACAATGTAATACAATCATGCATAAGACATCAAAGAGAGATAGAGCAATACAATTCTAAAATAAATCCCTCCAATGAGGCAATTTTACCCTTATAATTGGCCCTAATAAACAAGCTCTAGGTTATTCTACAATCCATTAACAACATTAGATATAAGAGCAAGGATGCCACACTTTGAATGGAGAAGAAACCCTTACACTTTAAGTTGCAGCATGAAAGATATGTTTATTAGGCTCCAAAAGAGAGAGAGAGAGAGAGAGAGAGAGAGAGAGAGAGTTCTCAAAATCCAACCATGCGTATAAATGAGGAAGAGGCTCTCTTATATAGGAGAGGAGTTCAACTTACTTTTCAATAAAATAACAATACATTCCTAGATCTAGCCTAGGGTGGAATAAATAATAGCAAAAACTCCACTACTTAACTAACAAATAATAAAATAATGCAAGAGATGGTGGTTAAATGCCACATGTACAAGTATCCATCATAAGTCCCTCAATGCAAATAGAAAATAGTCCAAAGAAGTGGGACGCCTCCTGTTACCCCCCAATTTTGACAGGGGTATCCCCATGTGAAGTGCTTTCACATTTTTTAGGTTGACACCATGGAGGTATAATGCATAAAAGGTTATGAAGGTCTGCCTTTTCTTAGAGCCCGAGCATTTTTATTTTTTCCTTACGTTTCAAAGCTCTTAAGTGTTTTCTGTACAGCTTACATTCAGCTTCCATTTTGTCAAATCTAGCCTGGATCGAAGTCTTCAAATAAATAGAAAGCATGAGTAGAAATTCAATGAGTTTTTTGGACAGAGCATTGATCCGCAGAAGAAGCTCCCAGGTATGCTCAGCTATCAATCTCAGCATGATGATAACCAATGGTCCCCAACAGAAAAATAGCACACCTGCAGAGGCAAGAAGAAACCAAGTTTCAGTTTAAGGACTCCACATCCAGTGGACAAAGTTTGTGATCTCCCTGTTAGTTAAAGAGTTGTCTGGAGGTTGTATTCAGCCTCAGGTAGTCTCTTCTCAGCTATAAAAAGTGTCCCTTTGGAGAAGCAGCAATGAGGGATAAAGTGGTTGAATTTTTAATATACTTGAGGCTTCGGTCAACAAGGATCAAGTCTTATACATGGTGAAACGAGCCTTGATGCAATAATCAATGACTCTATTAAAACACAGTGCAATGGGACAGACAAAGAAAACATTGTTTGAACTTTGAATGCTCAGCAGTTTCAGCATGAATACTAAATGTTTTGACATGGAACTGCCAAGGCAAATCTGTGTATTGAAGGTTTTGAATTTCTATTTGTGCTTGGAAAAAAATTTGTATAGGAAATATATCGTGTATAAGTCACAAATTTCAATTAAAAATATTGATTTCTTTGAAGATTCCAGCGAATCAAATGCAGAGGCACCGGTGGTTAAAATCCTCGTGATTTTCCTGGCATTACAGATCAGATCCAGCGAAATTCTGATGAGGAAAGCTACAGGAAAAGCACCAGTTGTGAAGTTGTGAAGTTGTGAAACCATAATTGAAGCTTAGAGCCAATTTTAAACCAACTAATTGAAATCGTGATTTGGATGGTAGCACACTAGCAGATATAGCAGATTACCATAAATTGGAAATCACTAGCAGAAATCGAAATCTCTGTGGTGGACACATTTCACTGTGGCCAATCTCATCGAGGATGCTGAGCAAATGGAAGTCGCAGTCACCAGATGTATTTCACTTGGAGCCCATACCTGTCATCACTGGCAGCTTGTATCACGCAGCCGATTACAAGACAGGATGGTGGAAATTGGATCCACTTTTCCTTTCGACAGTTGATTACAAAATGGACTGTCGCATTGCACAAGTTAGTTGTTGCTAATTAGATGCTGGGTGTTTTCTTAATACATGGAGTTTTGAAGAAATTAAAATTAGTTGCTACGTATGGAAAGGTCGTTGTTACCAACTATTTTGTACAATAGTTTAACTTCCTATTGAGCCGCCAATTATTGAGCATGATGAATGCTCATCTCCAGAGTTCAGAAGTGGAGTCCAGTGTTCCAGAGTTAGCCAGTTTTTGGCTGAACTCCTAATTTTTGTAAAATACATGTTCATACCCCCTTGGGGAAATTGTAACAAATGTCCTAGCATTTAAATTTTTATAAAAGGCTCGGCTTCCGAGACTTGAGCATCAAGCCGACTAGCCCAAAGTGTTTTTTCCCTTGGTTATTATTGGTTGTTGAACAAACGACTAATAATTTGAGTTTTTCACTTGCACCTCCAAAGTTGGGATAGTTGTCTTGATGTTTCGGCCTTAAGAGGTTATTAGAGCCTTCGTGTCAATGTTTTTCATCATGCTAGGCATTCTGATTGAGTAGTATGGACATGTACTAGGTCCCCCTAGAGTTTCGTTTGATTCCGAGAAAATTAATTTTTTCTCCATTTTTAAGCCATTTTTTAATGGTTTAAATGAGAAAATTCAAAATGTAAAAAAAAGTGATCTGGAGTCCGTTTTTGGCATGGTTGGGCTTATTTTCAAGCCCAGAGCAGCATCTTTACCCCATGGACCACTTTCACCATCATTCGAGCAGTCGGAGCACCCCGTAAGGCAGTATTCGGCTAACTGAGCATCAGAGTGGCATTTTAATGCTAAATTTGGACAAAATGCACTAAAGTCCAAATTTAGAAAAGTCAAAATTAATATTTTATTGGTGGGGATGACTTGGCATGTGGGTCTAAGTAACTTACGACCCTTTTCCACATGATGTGAGTTAGAATTTTGGTTTAAGTTTGAAGTTTGAATTAAATTAAAAGGAGGGTGACATGAGGGTGAGGAAAGGACTTACGCTTATGTGGAGAAATGGTGAGTGGGTGAGGGTGGACCCCTCCCCACTTAAGAAACTTTATATTATTTTTAAACCATGGTCCAAACAAATCATTCCATGGTGTGGCTATGAGTTAATTCTTTGGAGTGGTGACGTCAACTCATGGAGGGGAAGAGTCACACTAGCATGTGATGATGTTGTTGGAGGCTAGCGAATGGGAATGGGGTGGACCTCCTCCACGTTAATGAAATCAAATCTTAAATGGTATAACATTGGTCCAAGATTGGTAGCGACTTCATCCCTTGGCAAAGATTCATTATATTGTAAAGTTTTGGGCCAAGCATGACATGTCTAAAGAATGCATGCGCCCACCATGGTGATATCACGTAAGTCACGATTGGAGGATGAGATAAATTGGAATTATTCCAACTTAAATATGGAATGACCTCATCACATCATGAGATCTCATATTATCATGTACATCTATCCTAAGTCTCACACCTTCCTCATGCCACGGCATCCGTACGGATTTGGATTTGCGTGAATGGGATGAAGCTGATTGGTGTTTGGATCTGGCGGTTGAGGTTAGGTTTGCTTGGCGTCTTGATTGAAGGGTGAGCCAGGTCGGATCAACATCTATTTTATCCTTGGCGTGATTGCCTTCGAGGTTGGTCACACTATCTCAATTATTGCCATACGTGTTGCATTTCGGCATCTCTAGGGTAGGCGTGGAGAGATCTCATGAGAGGTGGAGCCTGCTTCACCACCTCAACTGGAAATCAACTCAAGCTGTCACCCATCTTTCGCTTTAGATCACTCAGTTACACTGAGCGTGATCTCTGTTTCATTAATTCCCCCCTGGGGCTCAGTTTTTGTATATATAGAGCTGCTTTTCTCTCTCTTAAGATGGATTTTTTGTTGTAAACATACTCTGTAGAATTTTGTAATTGCTTTATGCTCATTATTTGGAATAAGATCAAGACTTTGGAGGTCCATGCGACTCGGTGCTAGTGGTGAATGAATTTTGTGAGGTGAATGCTTTCCATATGTTTCAATTCAAATGCTTATGTGTGATCAAATCAATTGGTTTTAGAAGTATATTTTATAGAACGTAAAATCTCCCATTTACAGTTGATAATTTGGTTGATTATGCTATTGTATCAAGATTTCATGAGCAAGAAATATTCAGTTGTATTAATGTTGATGAATCTTTATATGCTTAGCATGCTAGTTGATTGATCTCACTGGCTTGTTTGAGTGGTCTGATTTTGGACAGGATTTGCCATCTTGGAGAAGGGTGTGAGCTCAGTTGCATCTAGCTCATCTTCAGGATCACAAGCTTGTTTGTTTAACATTAGTTTTTTTTCAAGATCTACACAGCTTGGATTATTTCAAGGAGGAGGCACCAACGGTTTGGTTTGCTTCAAGTTCCATCCTATAAACTACTTTAATACTTTGTTACCTTGGAAGCCCTAAAACACCTTTCTTGCTTTCGTTTTTTTTTGTTTCCTCCCCTTCGTTTTTTGCCTTCTCCTTAGCTCTTCTATTTTGCCTCTTTTCGCTCTTCCTCTTTACCCCTTTTCCTTCAAATTTTTGCAGCCAACTGTCTTCTTGTTGGCTGCCCTGTTTGTCCTTCTTGTTTGCAGCCATCATTTCCTTTGTGTGGCTGTCCTATTCCTCATTATTTTGTAGCCAACTTTTTCCTTGGTTGGCTGCCCTCTTTCACCTCAATTTTCAGCCCTTTTGGGCACTTCTTCAACCACTTTTTTTCTTTTTTCGAGTCTTTTTCTTCCTCTTTTTTGCAGCCATCTTTCTTCATACTTGGCTGCCCCTTTTTCTCATTTTTTGTAGCCATCCAACGCCTTTGTTGGCTGCCATGTTTCCTCATTTTTTTGCCTTTTTTTACTCTTTTTTGCATGTACTTTTTCCTCGTTTTTCTTACTTCAAAAGGACAAAAAAATTAAATTTCATACTTAGATTTTAGTTGCATCTAGTTTTCTTTTCATTTGATTTGACTAATGCTAAAGGGTGCTTGTAGTGTGATTTGCATTGTGTTGTAGGTTCGAGCAAAAGCAAACTCAAGAAGGGGACTTGAAGAAGAAGAAGAAGAGATCATCAAAGAGAAGAAGAAGATTGCAAAACCAAGAGGAGATTTGAAACCAAGACCAAAACCATGAAGACTTAAACACTCTCCTTTTTTATAAAGCTCTTAAGAGCCCATTTAAAAGTCACTTCTACTATCTTCATTTCTCATTCCAAGGTTGAAAATCCTCAAAAGTTGTATTTGATTAATAAAATAAGGCTAAGTGGGATAAAGCCTCCCATAGTTTGTGTTTCTTCCCCATTTGGGGAAGAGTGTCTTGTGTGTTCTTAGTCTAGATTTGCTTCAAGTACCTAGATTAGTTTCATTTTTGCTTAGAACACTAATTGCTAGATTAGTTTCTATTTTATTTGAGCTATCACTTGCATGCCTTGTTTGTAATTTGCATCTCATATAGTGTAAATAAGTCTCTTGAACCTATCGCAAGACGATTCAAGAGCAGTCTTTGTCGGAGAGCATTTTATCTGTTGCATTGCATTGCATGTAGGTTAGATAAGTCTCTTGAATCAAGCCTTAAGGTAAGATCAAGAGCACTCCCTATCAGAGAGCATTCATGTGTGCTCTAATTAAAATTCGCAACTCATCACTCCCTTTCAAATTTATCTTGTTGTTTCCTTGCCGGAGTATGCTCTGACCAACCTAAAAAATCGGATTACCCAGAAACGGCATTGGACTGTTAATCTTGCAAGATTCAATGTAATAGAACTTTCAACCCCATAACCAACGCACCTGCGTTAACTCGATAAATACTCATGTAGTGGGCAAATTCCAAGTGTGGGCGCTGGGCAACCCAATCTAGACACTCGCTAATTAAATTCTCTGAACACCTAGTTTGTGATTCCAGACAGGTCCGTCATGTCTTCGAACGGAGCCACTGAAAGTATTTCCGATTAGGTTTCCTAGACACCTTAAGCAAGATCATCTTTAAAATTTACAATAAAATAAACCAAGAACAATTGCAAAACGATCTCACAAACACTACTATTGAGACTTGTATTCCAGCATTCACAAGCACTTTTTGACTCCATATTGGCACTGGTCTTAAAATGCATCACCTTGATCTGGACCATTTGTCCCTAATATTTGCTTAAATCATTATCTATCTGTGGATGCCTTTAATTTCCAAGTCATCTTAGTATTGTTCATCTCAAATCTTGTGTTTTGTAATTGCAACGTGGATTGCTCATTTTATTATAAAGTTGTAATCATTCAAAAACTCCTAAAAAACACCCATCCGCGTCACAACACCAAAAACACTTAAAAAAACATAGAGCCATAGAAAACTCTTTGTTAGGGACTACCCCCCTTGGCTTCGTTAGGAGTTAGCCTAAACGGAGGAGCTGGGATTCAGGTGATAGTACCTGGCTCATTGCTTGCCCCCAAGGCCACAGCTTCCCCACTTGAAGTGAGGGAATAGCTTTCAAGAGATTTATGCTGCTGGTGTGCATCTCGGCGGACAACAGTCGTAACCTATGGTTCAGTAAATTATCACGTCCTCCATTGCAAACCTAAATGCTGTGCATCGATTTCCTCCTAGCAGCTGACAGAGTTTCACACTATGTGTTGTTGACAATCGCTTGGGGGGTATCTTCACTATTACGTGGAGTTGGGAGCAGCCCCTCGATTTCCTCTTAGCAGCCGATACAAGATCATATTATGTGGCAGTCGTTTTCATCTTTGGACGAGTCAATTCGGCGTCTGGGTTGGAGCTCCTAGCATATCCACGAGTCACTCAACAACCTATTCGTTTTTTTTCCACGTGGAAGCTTGGACCCATTCTCATGCAGTTCATTAGCATCTGAATGCTTGGAGCTATGTTCGACTCTTTTATTTGGGCACCTTTGGTTACGTGGGCTTGCTCATGGGCGAGTTCTTTTTGGGTTATGTATGAGTTTTTGTCATTTGATGGAGAGAAAAGTGGATCTAGGATCCACCTTTTCCATTATTTTATTATTATTATTTTATTTTCTCTTTTTTTGAAAAAAATAAGAGATATTGGCCCTATAAAGAGGCCAAACTCCTTCATTGTAAAGGATGGGAAAAATTGGGAGATTTATTTCCCAAAGCTTAATAGAAAATTCATTAGATGTGAGTTTTTTGGTTGTTCAATTGGGGATTCTTACAAATGGGTGGTGTGAACTTGTGATACTTCAAAAGCAATGAACTTTGCTTTGTTTCTTTGCTATGTTTGCACCAGGAATCATAGGTGGATGGTACTACCATGTTGGAAGGTGAAAACCCTTAACAATTGTTAGTTTTTTCCCTTTGTGAGCATGTTTGTACGGGCATCGATGTTTACACTTAATCTAAGTTGATTGTGTAGTTTCAATCCTTTGCATGCACAACGCATCTCCCGCAATTAGGAGGAAGAAGTAAATCTAATAGTCGCACTTCGACTAAGGGTGGTTTGCTCAATCGTATGATCTCTCCCCTTTAGTCACATATGACACAAGGCACTCTTTAGTTTACCCTTTGACTCCATTTCTTCCTTTGGATATACTGGCACCGGTCTATTTGTGAAAACTGATTCTTCCCTCTTTCCCATCACTCATTCAATTTAAACATATCCTACAACCATTTCTTTAAGGAAGCCTCTTCAATTTCACCATGTCCGCCATTGTTCCTTCCTTAGTGATCTAAACCTTAGGGAAGCCCCCCCTTGAGTTGGAGAAGAGCCAACCTGAAGTGAGGAAGAGAGGAGTGTGGTGACAATGACTGCTCTTTTCGCAGTTGCCATCGAAACGGTGTGCCTACTTTTGGGCTTTGACACACGCACGTCGGTCAGCAACGGCAACAGTTTTGGCGACGTTGTCAGGGACAAAGTCTACTTCCCGTAGATTTGAAGACTATGCTTCATTGACATTTGTGGCTAATCATATTGCAAATCCTGATTCTCACATGGCAACTCCACAGAGAGACGAAGCCCTTGTCCTTTTGCAGATCTGAAGACTTTATTGGGTGTAAAGGTGCGCACACTCATAAATCAAAACGCTTTCAAGCTCACCTTGGCATCTCCATAGTTCGGTTTGAGGTATGAATATATGCATATTTCAGATTTAGTACCTTGTTATTTGAGACTATGTATGATAAAAAGGAAAGACTTTGTGCTCTCCTGCATGAAGCCTTTACCCCACTAGATTTCTTGGATATCCATGGATTTCCTAATGGTTGCTATAAAAGAGTACATAAAGTTGTTCCAAAGTTCTTTGGAAATGATGAGGACTCGGCCATCTGTCATATTGTTTCTTTTTGCTAGTTGATGGCAGATTTCAAGTTTTACCATGAGGATGATCTCATGATTGTATTTGCTTTAACCTTGGAGGGAGATGCACAAAGTTGGTTCTATGACCTTTTTTAAGAAGCTATAGACTTAGTGGCAATGTTTTTCGAGAAGTTTCTCCTTCGTTGGCAAGAACGAATAGTTGATGACATTGAAAAGTTGGCCAAAGATTACGATGCCCTCCTCCTCAGAACACATCATGAAGAAGCACAGGAGGAGATCCATGAAAAACATCCTGCAGATGAAAGAGGTCAGCCTGAATAAAAAATCATTGAAAACCCGATTGAGGAAGTATTACAAGAACCCTTGGTTGAAAGTGTTTTAGAAGAGCTTCCTGATATTTCCGAAATAGAAAAAATTGAAGATATGGAGCTAACTCATGTGTATATCATTGAAGTTCAGCTTGAGCAACCTTATGATGGAGGTTTGTATATGAGCCCTATCAACCAATGGATAGAAGCTTCTTGTGCACATTCTATTTCTTTCTGCCATAACTTCAATGATTTCTTGCCTCCTAACAATCTAATGTTGCAGTTCAAATTTATTAATGAGCAAATGTTAAGACATCTTTGTTTTATGATGATTCTATCTTTGTATCTAACCAAGCACAGGAAAAAGCACTTTGGCATGGAAAAGATGCTAGAATGAAGAAAATCTGACTTATAAATGAAATTGTTCATTCACACATTTTGTCAAACATTTTCAGAACCTAGGGTTTTAACTTAAAATTATTTGAAAGTAAAACCACACTTCTAAAATGTACTTCAAAATTCTGTCAAACACTAAAACATTCTTTAAGCAGATGAACACAATAATTTTGGTCTAATGACCGGGAAAAACCCCACTGCTTGGCGAAAACCCTAGAAAGAAATTTTTCATTAAAGGAAAAAATCTCAGAAACATTCAACAACTCAGAAAAAATATTCTTCTGACCCTATAGGCAAAATTTCCAAAACCTCATCAACAACAAAATACCTCGAAAAACGTGCCAGCAATTATGTACGACTTGTTGTACCTTCACACGTGCGGGTACGATCTGTACGGATCTGTCACACGTGTGGTTGTACGAATCTGTCCTTTCTGTACTTTCTATTGCCTCGAAATTCATGCCACAGTCAACAATAAATTTGGTATGGCCTATCAGTCTTTTTCTATACTTTATGCCTCGAGAAATGTGCCCACACGTGGTTGTACGGACTGCTTCATACTGTCATTAATGCTGTTGTACTTTCTGCATTAAATGTTTCCCTACTTGCATTGGAAATTGTGCCAAGGGTTTTCTCTCTCTCCTTTGGTCTTCAATCTCTTTCTCTCCTCATTAATCGTGAGTGTCTTCTTCATTTGTCCTCTCTCTTTGTTTTATTCTTAACTTTTGTAACTACCCTTATCAACTACCTAATCTAGGGTTGATATTAAATTACAAAATCAAGGGTCTACAACTTATCTCACTTTTTAATAATTAAACACTTTAATTATTAAATACATCTTTTAAGTGATACCCACTTTTCTAAAGTATAAAAACACATTCACTTTATTTACATAAACGTCACTTTGTTACATAGATACATAAGGACAAAAAATTTCTAGTGCTCTCATCACACCCACACCAAAAATATGGGAGGACCTTCAGAGTTAACTTTTCAGCACTCCCTCCTAACGAGAAAGGTCCACAGCACTATCTCCAACTCTGATTCCTGCAACAGCTCCCTCCTGCTCTGGAATCATCATCGAAAATAGATGCTCTATCTCGAACTAAAACTCTGAAGCCTGAGACCCGACCTGAGTCCCATCAACCTGCTCCACTGCACCATCACTTAACTGGTTGAGTCTTCTGCCAATGCTTAAGACAGAGTCGCTCTCCTTGTCTCTATCAAATGCAGCATCATCCCCATCCTCTGACTATGATAACCATCCTCCTGCTCCTACTCCTGGTTGTACAACATGTACTCTCAGGACATATAATCTGTCCTTCCGATCTCCTAATAAGATGGCGGTACCAACTGGCTCATCTCTTCGATACAGGAAGATATGACCAAACCTGATCATCATCCCATAGCCATCATCCTCAAAGGATGACACTGAGAGTTTGCTCACTCTCATCCCAGGTACAAATAGTACTCCATGTATTTCCAGGATCTCTCCAAGGTCTAGTTGGAACCTGATTGTTCCAACCCCTTGTATAGCAATTTGGGGACTATCAACATCTGTCTGAATGAAGTGTCTCGGCCCCAGCATTGTGATCATCTGAAAAGAATCATAAACTCCAGTCATATGTCTAGTTGCAGTGCTGTCAACAACCCAGACATGCTCAAAGGTAGAACTCCCTATACTGGAATCAATTGAGACAAGAGAAAACTCTTGCTCAAACTTTGCGGCAAATTCTTCTACAACTGTAGAGGATACCACATCTCTTTCAGTCTTCACAATCTTTTTCTCAGGACATTTTGTGGCATTGTGTCCCAACTGGCCACAATGATAGCATTTGATCTGACTTAGATCTTTCTTCTTCTTGTTCTTGAATTTGGCTGCAAGAGCAACATTTTGCTCCATCTCCTCACTGACTTTCCCACCCAAAGCTCCCTCTCGAATCTCCTCTTGGGTGAAATCATCCCAAAGTCTTAACCAGTCTGGAAGCTTCTCTCTTCCAACAATGCATTTGACAAAGACATCCCATCTCTTGGTAAAGCCCTTCAAGGCTATTCTTACCATCTCCAAGTCTAAGATAGTTTCCCCTGCTGTTGTTAACTCGTCTTTGACCTGAGTCATTCGAGTCAGCTAGGAAGTTACACTTTCTCCTTGGGTCATCTTTACATTGTGTAACTTGTCTTTCAAGGCCATCTTACGATTCTCGTTCTTTGCCTCGAACAGTTGCTTCAGGACATCCCACATATCATAGGCAGGCTTCTTCTCTGCCAAATGAGGGATAAGATGATCCTTCACGCCATCTAGAATCACCCTCTGAGCTCTGGCTTCTAGAGCTTCATGCTCTTCTAAAGCATATTTGTCTGTGGGCTTAGTCATCACGGTGCTTGCAAAACTCCAGATTTTCCACTCCTTGAGCACTGCGGTTATCCTTACTTTCCAAGGTATATAATTGGATATTCCATCCAATCGATCTTCGTGTCTGATGCTCATCATCTAAAGAAAACAACTTACAACCAAAAATTAACTAAAGAAAATATCTAATAATTTTGTGAAACTTCAGAGAATACCTGCTAAACTTATTTTTCAGTATGACTCTGTTAAACTGAGATCTGATACCATCAACTCCGATACCATGAAGAAAATTTGAATTAATAAATGAAATTGTTCATTCACATTCTGTCAAACATTTTCAGAACCTAGGGTTTTAACTTAAAATTATTTGAAAGTAAAACCACACTTTTGAAATGTACTTCAAAATTATGTCAAACACTGAAACATTCTTTAAACAGATAAACACAATAATTTTAGTCTAATGATAGGGAACAACCCCACTGCTTGGGGAAAACCCTAGAAAGAAATTTTTCATTAAAGGAAAAAATCTCAGAAACTTTTCAACAACTCAGAAAACTTATTCTTATGAACCCTACAGGAAAAATTTCCAAAACCTCATCAACAGCAAAATACCTCAAAAACGTGCCAACAATTCTATACGGCCTGTTGTACCTTCACACGTGAAGGTACGGTATGTACGGATCTGTCACACGTGTGGCTATACGGATCTATCCTTTCTGTACTTTTTGCTGCCTCATAATTCGTCCAACAGTCAGCAATAAATTCGGTACGGCTTGGCAGTCTTTTCCTGTACTTTCTGCCTCGGGGAATGTGCCCACACGTGGTTGTACGGACTGCTTCATACTGTCATTAATGTTGCTGTACTTTCTGCATTAAATGTTGCCCCACTTGCATTGGAAATTGTGCCAAGGGTTTTCTCTCTCTCCTTTGGTCTTCAATCTCTCTCTCTCCTCATTAATGGTGAGTGTCTTCTTCATTTGTCCTCTCTCTTTGTTTTATACTTAACTTTTGTAACTACCTTTATCAACTACCTAATCTAGGGTTGATATTAAATTACAAATCAAGGGTCTACAACTTATCTCACTTTTTAATAATTAAACACTTTAATTATTAAATACATCTTTTAAGTGAGACCCAATTTTCTAAAGTATAAAAAACACATTCACTTTATTTACATAAACGCCACTTTGTTACATAAATACATAAGGACAAAAAAATTCTGGTTCTCTCATCACACCCACACCAAATATATGGGAGGACCTTCAGAGTTAACTTTTCAACAAAGAATGGCTCCACTAGTTATATGCATATACTTAACATGTTCTAGCCTCGTGAGAAGTTAGAGTAGGTAGGATGAATAAAGCTCTTGCATGAGCATTTACATTTTTTTAGCATTGTTTGGCTTACGCCTTTTTTCTTTTCAAGTATGTAATAAACATGTGGTTTTGGATGTGCATTAAGCCATCCCACCACATTGTTGTCTTGTCTTTCAAAATGGTCTACAATAAATAAGAGAATGCTAAGGTTCTCATGTACTCTCGAGGAGAGCACACGTCCCCATATGGAGCGAGATGTTAACACCCAATTTCGACAGGGGTATCCCCATGTGAAGTGCTTTCACATTTTTTAGGTTGGCACCATGGAGGTATAATGCACAAATGGTTATGAAGGTCTGCCTTGTCTTAGAGCCCGAGGATTTTTATTTTTCCTTTCGTTTCAAAACTCTTAAGTGCTTTCTGTACAGCTTCCATTTTGTCAAATCTAACCTGGATCGAAGTCTTCAAATAAATAGAAAGCATGATTAGAAGTTCATTCAGATTTTTGGACCGAGCATTGATCCACAAAAGAAGCTCCCAGGTATGCTCAGCTATCAGTCTCAGCATGATGATAACCAATGGTCCCCAGCAGCAAAATAGCACACCTGTAGAGGCAAGAAGAAATCGAGTTTCAGTTTAAGGATTCCACATTCTGTAGACAAAGTTTGTGATCTCTCTGTTGGTTAAAAATTTGTCTGGAGGTTCTATTCAGCCTCTGGTAATCTCTTCTCAGTTGTAAAAAGTGACACTTTGGAGGAGCAGCAATGAGGGATAAAGTGGTTGAATTTTTAATATGCATGAGGCTTCAGTCAACAAGGATCAAGTCTTATACTTGGAGAAACGAGGCTTGATGCAATATTTAGTGACTATTAAAACACAGTGCAATGGGACAGACAAAGAAAACAGTGTGTGTGCTCAGCAGTTTCAGCATGAATGCTAAATATTTTGATATGGAACTGCCCAGGCAAATCTGTGTATAGAAGGTTTTAAATTTCTATTTGTGCTCGGCAGAAATTTTGCATAGGAAATATATCGTGTATAAGTCACAAATTTCAATTAAAAAAATTGATTTCTTTGAAGATTCCAGCGAATCAAACGCAGTGGCAAGAAGAAAGGGACCGGTGGTTAAAATCCTCGCGATTTTCCTGGCATTACAGTTCAGATCCAACGAAATTCTGAGGAGGAAAACTACAGGGAAAGCACCAGTTGTGAAGTTGTGAAACCATAATTGAAGCTTAGACCCGATTTTAAACCGACTGATGGAAATCGTGATTTGGATGGTAGCACACTAGCAGATATAGCAGATTATCATAAATTGGAAATCACAAGCAGAAATCGAAATCCCTGTGGTGGACACGTTTCACTGTGGCCAATCTCATCGAGGATGCTCAGCAAAGGGAAGTCACATTCACCAATTGTGTTTTACGTGGAGCCCAGACCTGTCATCACTGAAGCTCGTATCCCGCAGCCGATTACAAGACAGGATCATGGAAATTGGATCCACTTTTCCTTTCGACAGTTGATTACAAAATCGATTGTCACATTGCACGAGTTAGCTGCTACTAATTAGATGCTGGGTGTTTTCTTGATCCATGGAGTTTTGAAGAAATTAAAATTATTTGCTACGTATGGAAAGGTCGTAACCTATGGTTCAGTAAATTATCTTGTCCTCCATTGCAAACCTAAATGTTGCGCATCGATTTCCTCCTGGCAGTCGATAGAGTTTCACACACTGTGTTGTTGACAGTCGCTTGGGGGGTATCTTCACTATTACGTGGATTTGGGAGCAGCCCCTTGATTTCCTCTTGACAGCCGATACATGATCATATTATGTGGCAGTCATTTTCAGCTTTGGACGAGTCAATTCGGCGTCTAGGTTGGAGCTCCTAGCATATCCACGAGTCACTCAACAACCTGTTCGCTTTTTCCCCACATGGAAGCTTGGACCCATTCTCATGCAGTTCATTAGCAACCGAATGCTTGGAACTATGTTCGACTTTTTTATTTGGGCACCTTTGGTTACGTGGGTTTGCTCAAGGGCGAGTTCTTTTTGGGTTATGTATGAGTTTTTGTCATTTGATGGAGAGAAAAGTGGATCTAGGATCCACCTTTTCCATTATTTTATTATTATTTTATTTTCTCTTTTTTTAAAAAGAGTCAGAGGTTTTGGACCTATAAAGAGGCCAGACTCCCTCATTGTAAAGAATGGAAAAATTGGGAGATTTCTTTCCTATATCTTAATAGAAAATTCATCAGATGTGAGTTTTTTGGTTGTTCAATTAGGGATTCCTACAAATGTGTGGCGCGAACTTGTGATGCTTCAATAGTACTGAACTTTGCGTTGTTTATTTTCTATGTTTGCACCGAGGATCATAGGCGGATGGTGCCACTGCGTTGGAAGGTGAAAACTCTGTTATCACATATATAGTAGCCGGGCTACCATATTCTATTTTTCAGATTTCAATACATTTTTCAGCCTGTTCCCCTACATATGAGATGCTGAGATGAGCATCTATGATGGATCATGATTTGATTGATGGACTATAGTACTATCCCATGCCATGACTGAGTCTCAGGACACTCAGATTTGGAGACTGATGTAGTCATTTTATCTATTTACAGAGCAGTTATTGGTGCCCAGAGTTGTATCAGTGTTTTCTCATTGGAGTGATGTTGGTTCAAATGGATTATTTACATTTTTATGACTCGGCTTATATTATCTTGTGTTATGGTTATCATTTGCTCTTATACTCATTCGTGTGACATGTATTAGCATTTAGTGTCATGATCTGGCAATCATATAAATATGTGGACTTGGATGTATTGATATTATGTATTGATGTCCCTACTCAGTCCTGGAAGTTCTTGATCTATACTCATTGGTTTTACCCTCCTTAGGGAGAATAGAGATAGTCATTTTCACCATACTTTGTCTTGCTAGTGTTGGTTTCATTATTCATTGTCTCCACCTATCCATAACCTTCCAGTTATGTTCTCAACCCGACCTACTACTTGACTTATGGCATGGAGGACCTTTCCCCACTAGAGCCTTTATTGGACAAGCCTCCCTGTTATTTGTGTCTCGGCTCTAAGTTGCCTAAGTTGTGTTGGCTAACCTGAAACAAGTAGCGCTGCCTCAATACAATGTATTTGGAAATGAAATGAATATCTTATGAAAAATCTCATTCATGAAAAGTAGTGTTTCTAAACATACGTGAATGCAAGGCTAGCCTAATGAAATTGGCTTTGAAGTACAATGAAAAGAATATCTTAATACATTCATGAAAAGTAGTGTTTTTCAACATACATGAATGCATAATAAAAATCCGTGTAATAAAAACATGGACCAAGGCTATGGAAAATCAAAGGCCCAAAAAAGCAACGGTTCCTAAAGTTATATCTAAGGATTGTTGGCCTTACTTGTATTGAGTTGGATTGTGAGCATCATAGTTTTAAAAATCGGAATCGGTCAAGGGTCAACTCGGAATCGGAATCAGAATCGGTAATGAATCGGTCATAAATCGGCCGATTTGAATTTAATGAATCGGTTTGCTAAAAAATACATCAAATATTTAAATTTTAAAGAAAAACAACATTTTCATACTGCTGCCACTGCTGATAATTAGGACAATAGGATTTCAGACCCTTTGGTCTCCTTAAAGTGGTGCAATTGGGACAGTTGTCTAGGCTTCTTTTCTAGACATTTTATCATGGTGAACTGTTAAACTAGTTGGCATGGTCATTACAAACTTACAGCTGTCATTTTGAATAATCTTTTGTTATGATATCCTTCTAAATAGTGATAAAGTACAGACTTTTAAAATGTTGTCTTGACTGAGTTTGATTCCAAAATGTGAATGCTGATGTTAACTTTGTTTAAACAAGTGGCTTGATGCTAACTTATTGTGAATAAGATGCTTTATACTATAAGGTTATGTGCAAGCCTCTAAACTATAATTATTATAATTTATCATTACATATGAATTCAGTAAATAGTAAAAAACTTAATACATATTACAAAATCATCATTTCTTTTTGAAACAATGATATAAATAATAACACTGATTTAGTGAAATCAACATCTTGCTTCTCATCTATATTGGCACGTGATGATTCTTACAAATGGAAGGGGGTCAATTATGTAATACATATTACATAGTAACATACTGCAAGTGGGTCCTTAAATGGCCAGTGGGTATACCGTATAATACAGACAGTAAGTTCAAAGTTGTTATAAGTCGGTGAAAGAGGGGAAATTCCTATGGGGTGTTGGCAAGTTACCAGCATTCTCACTTGGAATGCTTATTACATACTACACAAGGCGAGTAAGAGACTCTGGAAAAATAAAATGACTAAAAAATTTAAAAATTTGACTTTTTCCAAACCGGTTTGGTACCAAACCGGCCGGTTCGGTAACTAACCGGTCCCCGATCCGGTTAACCTGCCGGTTTGAACCGGTTTGGTTCCGATCCGGTGAACCGGCCGGTTCCGGTTCCCATTTAGCCGATTTTTAAAACTATGGTGAGCATTTGTCAAGGTGAATAAGCACCTCTAAAGTAACTCACCCATTTGTGAGGCATTGCCATCCCCTTTGTTGTTGCTTATCTGTCATATGCTAGAGTGAGTATCCCCTTTCCATATCCGAAGTGTCACAATGTCAAGTTGGTAGTCACCCTTTGGCCTAGCCTTGTGAATTTTAGCCCTCACCCTTCACTAGCAAATTGATTACAACTATGAAGTGAGTATGGTCTGGAAAGTCTGGTCTGAGTTATGATTAATAAATGAAACCCTATATATTTGGTTGATAGACCACCAGTGAAGTGATTGCTACTTGTTATAATTGTTGCTTTGAACACTTGCAACAGATGGATGCTAGCTTGAGTTATATTGTTGGTTATATAGTCATTTACAGATTATTATTTTGTCTATTTGGATATTGTAGATGATCATGCAGAGACCTAGTGGGGGTATGAGTATACACCTTGGATGGATTTGGACTCTCTGAGTCCAGTGAGACAGCTTGTTTTTAGTTCCAGGCACTTGCAAAGATGATTAGGCTCAGTTTACCCTTCCAATGCAGTTTTACTATACTGAATGGCCTGTCTGAGCAGGGAGATATTTTTCTTGGATCTCCTAGGGCGTTGTATGAGGCATGGGGGGGTCCAGCCACTTGTTTGTACCATATCAACCCCCTCCCAGAAAGCCTGGTGGGCTCAGCTGGATAACGTAGGCACCCTAGGAGGCAATTTTTGGCATGTCACGTTTCCCAAGGCAGATAAAAAAATTAAAATGGCTACTGAAGAATTCGATTTGGGCTACTGAGGCAAAGAAACAGCATGGGATGAGTTCTGATGATGAGGGTGATGTCTTCCACTTTTCTCCAACAGTTGCAGCACTTAGATGGGCCCACATCTATTTTTCGGGCATATTATATTATTTTATGGAGCTTTTGGAGGCAAATTATATTATTTTTATTGTGCCATGGGGACACCCAAAGGGAGTTAGTTAACACTCCCTGGACCCACCATGTGCTTCATTTATTTTTTGTTGAGTGGGATCCCCTCTCCTAGGGTGATTTAGTCCACTTTTATATTATATTATGATATTGATCCATGTATTGTATGTTGAGCTCATCTCAACCGTTGATTAGAACATTTGTATATTTTAATCTTAGCCACCCATTTGAAAAGTGGTTAAGATTTTGGTTCTCTCATTCCTATTTAAAGGAGAGAGCTTCTCATTTGTAAGGGGTCTTTGGCTCTTGGATCTGGATAATAGAAAAAGTTTTCTTGCGGATATTTTTGGATCTCCTTTGCATCTGGTGTCCTTAGATGGTGATTGGAAAATCTTTTGCTTCCTAGCATTTGGGTATTTGTTGTGAGATCTATATATTTTTTCAGGAAACATTGTATTGTCTACAAGAGGGCGATTTCAACTTGGCCGTTTTTGCAAGGTTTCCTCAACTCACCTGGCTTGGATGCGTTTTGTATCAGGGAGTTTTCATTAGCATCAATGCGATCTATGATTTCATCTTGCTATTTTTCTGTAGCATTTGTCTTTTTCTCATGATGCAGCAAATCTGATATTGTTGACATTTGTTGTGCAGGAGAGAGGGCGCATTGGCTTCTTGGGGCAAAACGTTGGACTTAGAACTCACTCAAATCTTCTCAAATTGATCGAGATAGCAAGGATCATCATCATCAAGGCATCTATAAGGTTTTCCAGGTAAGATCTACATGTTAGTGCTTCTCTTCCAGATCTCAATCCATTGGCATCTGTATTTCCATTTTTACCTTAAAAACCCTAAATAATAAAAACCAAAAAATATTATGGCTCAATCCGCTTGAGTTCTCGGCAAACCATTTCTGGGTTTTGTAGATCAGGTCATGCCCCAAGTGGGTCTTCCCCAACGCTGAGCTAGAAATGACTTTGTTGCCCTAGATCTGAAAAACTGATTCTCAAACCCTAGCGCTATCCTCCATGCTGCCATTTTTTCCTGTGATTTGAATTTTCCGGCAAAACCACTTTCTGGGGTTTGTAGATCGAGTCTAAGCCCACGTGGGTCTTCTTCAACGCTGTGCAGAAAATGACTCCATTGCCCTAGATCTGAAAGGCACTGATCTCCAACCCTAGCGCTATCCCCTCTTTTGCCTCTTTCTCTTGTGTTTTGACCTTTTCCTGGTGGCTTGGGTGCTTTGACATTGTCATATCTTCCTACGAGTCTATCCGTCGGTACTAGATAGCCCCAGTCCTGTTCTTGCCCTCCCTACATTGGTTACGTCTCCCAAGGCAGTGGATATCTTCACCTTTTGCTAATACCTTAACCCCAGATCTAGTATTTACCTCATAGGTCACCTGTGTCCCAACTTGGATCAAACCTCAAATCTCCTAAGCCTTAATCCAAAGCGTTGGTTCACCTAGTGACGTCATCCATAGATCTAGGGTTTCCATCACCTTACACCTTACGTACCTCAACTCCATTTGATCTAATTTGGTGTCTAGGTCTGATCTCTCATGTCGGGAGTAGATCTGGGTCTCCCCCATTGTTGTCTCGAGCTAAGACAACATAAAGTGAAGACTGCCTTGATTGGCGTGACAACCATCCATTTGGGACTCGAGGCAATCTTGGTTCCACCTCCTTAGTTGCTTGTTCCTCTACCGTCCATCCTGGATCCATCTCACATAGGCAACTACAAGGTTAGTGATAACATTTTGGCGTCGTTGTCGGGGAGGTAGAGGCCTACCTTGGTTTGACATACCTCACCTTTGCTACGACATATCTCTTTTCGGTGAATTACTTGTGTGGTTCACCTGGCGACTCCACAGCACGACTCCACTGAGAAGCGAACCCATCACATAAATCATAATGAATTCAGATATATTTATCAAACGCATGAAGGAATTAAATTAAAGTATAAATGAAACTAAAAAACGAATAAACAGAAGGGATAGATGGAGGTCAGATTACAGGTATGAGGATGATCTCGAGCATGATTATGGGTATGAATCTAGTTATCACAATCTTTATGATACCCACCAATTTCCTCACCCATGCAATAAAGATTTCTCAACCATCCCGAGTGGACTAATAAGCAAGCATCAAGTGAATGATCCTTGTAATCCTCTTCATCAGTGTAATACAAGTTTTGTCGTGACAACCCTTGATAAACTTGTAAGTAGACATGAATCTAGAAGTCAGTCCCAGTCAAAGCCTTATAGCCAAGTAATCAGAGCTGTTAAAAAACAAGACAAACAGTCTCCTTTTGACTTTTCTGAAATACCAGGGGCACCTCATCCTATGCCAAACGATTACACTTGGAAGTTGCCCCAGTTTAATGGAAATAAGGATACATCTATTGAAAGTCATTTGGATATTCTCTGGGATTACACGGAAATTAGAGGTGCGGGCAATGAAGATGTTTATATGCAAGCCTTAGGAGAATCCTTATGAGGGGATCTTCAACTATGGTTTTATCAGTTAGCACCAGAATCCATCACTGGGTATGACATGTTCACAGATCTATTAATAGATGAGTGGGGTAGGAACACTGATAATTATTTAGAGTGTAAATCTAGCAATGATTGTGCAATTGATAATCAGTATATTGACAATTTGCTTTCTCAATTGGATCATTCCTCTCCTGAAATGTTCCAAATTATGAGCGTGCCTGCAATCCATAAGAATGTTACAAAGTACTTTGAGAGTAATGTTTCAAAACCTCATGCTGAAACTAATAGGGATATCAATCAAATCATACGAGATACTCTGTTATTATTACCTAAAGCAATCACAGAGCAAATCTTGGATTTAATCCGTGGAAGGGAACCCAACAATCACCATCAAGAAACATCTATAGTTGAGCCTTCCATTTGTGAGTCCATTATAGAGCCTTTAGAAGAGCAACTCCATAGTCATTGCCTAATTGACGATAATTCAAGCTATCTGAATCTGGATTCAGACTATGATTATGTCTCTACAAAAGAAGAGGTTGAAATTAATCAAATTTCCATTGAGGAGCAATCATGTGGTCACAGTGTGGTTGAAGACCAAGTTTGTGAGGATGATAAGGAAGTTAGAAATGAACATTTTGATATTTATCCTTATCAAATGAATGATGGTGATAATTCATCCTCAATTGAACATAATGAACAATCTAAAGAAGAACAACCACATGATGATGATATACTAGTGAGCGAACTTGACCTAGAGCGTTCTTTGTCACATCTGGATAGTCATCAAGAGCCTCCAAGGAATGATTCTTGTAATGTTGCTGCTATTCCCCATCAGATTTTTGGTCAAGGTGATTTGGTTGAGAGATTAATCACAGTGAGTCTAGTTCTTGGGAGTTTAGTGCTAATCTTGCCAATTTATTTAACAAATTTCCCATATTGCATACAAGATTGGTGTTAGCACTTTTAGGTGATGCAAATCAAGTTCTAATTCTTCAATCCACCCTCCCATCCTAACTTTTGAAGTCTTTTTGTATGGTGTCATGCGAAATTTTCAGTACAGAGTCTCGAAAGTGCCAAGTAGTCAATGGTAAAACATTTCAGCTCCTTTCATCCTTGGTGCATAATGCTTTCAATGTTGCTAATTCCTTTGATTGGGTGATTGAAAAGCTCTATAAAGACCAATTCCATATTTTCTCATTTTTTAAACAACAAATGGGGTTAATCTCAATTTCCCGTTTATTGATCTCTAATTTGTCCCTATTTTGTTTCACCATTGATCATAAAGTGAGTGTGATTGGGTGTGCTAATCAGAAAGATGAGGCAAACAATGATGGCCTAGGAGGGGTGAATCATGTATCGTATTCTTTTCTTTCATCAAATTTAAACTTGCATAAATTTTATGATCCTATCGATCTATGGATGGAAGAAGTTTGCAACAATCAATCTCATCCCTAGCATGATTTCATTTCTCTTTATCCATATCTTTCTTTGATTTTCAAACAACAAGTTATAATGGCTTCAATTTTCATTCACATTACTTACAAGCCATCTTTGACATGTTGTATCATTAACTGTAAAGAAAGCTCAATAGATTCGTTCAGCAAGTGGTTGCATTGGATTTATGATTTTACTTACACTCATCTAAACTGGTT
The DNA here is from genome assembly GCA_001517045.1 of Pseudotsuga menziesii. Classification (NCBI taxonomy): domain Eukaryota; kingdom Viridiplantae; phylum Streptophyta; class Pinopsida; order Pinales; family Pinaceae; genus Pseudotsuga; species Pseudotsuga menziesii. The sequence continues at coordinate 44,400 of LPNX011134272.1, forward strand.
AGAGTAGGGTAGGTAGGATTGAATAAGCCCTTTCTGGGCAGTAATGTAACCTGTCAGTCTTGCACCTTTTTGTCTTTGCCTGAAGCTTGCTTTTCAAAGCTCTTAGTGTAGTTTTTAGTCTTAGCATTTTTTTCCTGCACAATAAAAAACAAACTTTTCTTAAAAGTTATGGTTATAGATTAGATTTACTTTTTTATTTTCAGTTTCATGCATTTCAGTATTTTATTTTATCCACACAGTGTGCTAACGACCGATCCGTGAGTTTGGTATAGCTCTGGACATTTTGCAAGTAGTTGGTGACATTTTGGCAGCAGTTGCAGAGCTGCAAGGATGGATCGAAGATGCTAGTAGCAGAGTGCGAGGACTAGAGATTCTGAGGTTCTCAAGCGCTCTATTCAATGGAGCGCTTGTCCTAGCTGGAGCCAGATGTTATCACATATATAGTAGTCGAGCTACCATATTCTATTTTTCAGATTTCAATACATTTTTCAGCTAGTTCCCCTACATATGAGATGCTGAGATGAGCATCTATGATGGATCATGATTTGATTGATGGACTATAGTACTATCCCATGCCATGACCGAGTCTTAGGACACTCAGATTTGGAGACTGATGTAGTCATTTTATCTATTTACATAGCAATTATTGGTGCCCAGAGTTGTATCAGAGTTCACCAGAGATAGAATGAGCACCAATAGCAAAAGTAAAAACCCAAAGACACAAAGATGATCTCCGATAGCTGTTCTCTCTCTCACTTGTGCGAGCTCCTCTTCTCTCACTCATGCGTTACAGTTGAGTGAGTGTGTATGTCAAATAGAGAGTCTCGCTCTCTATTTATACTTGTTTTCCACTTGACAATTACTCTACAGGGTTGACCTCACTAGGAGAGTCTAATAACCCTAATACCCCTCAGCTGTGGGGACTATTGCCCCGACTTACAATTGGAGGGTTAACCTCAATGACTTTAGATGACATTATTATATTAATGACTCTCCCGATCGGAGGAACAAACATCTCCGTCGAGGTACAATGAAATACAATATAAAATATACAAGTGAATACATTCCAAAGTTACAAATACATCAACACTCCCTCTTAACTAGGAAGGTATTCTCTTGACACAGTTCATCAGCACAAGTCTTCATTACTAGATCATCATCAAAGCTGGATCATCATCATCACTACTTCCGCTATCTCGAACAAATGGTGTTATCTCTCAATTCTACTCGTCATAGGAAGTTCTAAAGAGCCAACCCTTTTTCATGCTGGTTGTAGGCCTAGCCTCCATGTAGGTCTTCATCTTCTTCAGCACTAATATCTGACCATGGGAGGAACAAATCCTGCCACCATGTCAGAAAGGCACAGCACTTACATCTGACCATGGGAGTAACCAATCCTGCCACCATGTCAGACAGGGACAGCACTTACATCTGACCATGGGAGGAACCAATCCTGCCACCATGTCAAAAAGACACAACACTTACATCTGACCATGGGAGGAACCAATCCTGCCACCATGTCAGAAAGGCACAACACTTACATCTGACCATGGGAGGAAACAATCCTGCCACCATGTCAAAAAGGCCCTCATACTCATCACTTCTCCCTGGAAGGAACCTCGATCTAGAGAAGACCAAGCTTCTCCCTGAAGTACTCAAACTTCACTCTGGCCATTTCTAGCATAGAATCACATCACGGCTGATTACGTCTAAGGATAACCTGCGACAACCTACAGGACCGTTTACGTCTGAGCAACCTACGAGCTTCGCCAGGATTTTATGCTCAGACAACCTGTCTCATCGGCTATGCTAGAACTCCCTCTTTCGAGAGATCTCGATCTGGATCACAAACTGGAGCTTCACTGCTCCTCTCTGCACCATATCCCTGATATAGTGATATTTGATCTCGATATGCTTCGACTTGTCATGGAACACCGGG